>JAVJIF010034729.1:0-83039 GCA_038442645.1 Agave tequilana
AAAAAATCTTCATCAACTTGTCTTGGTGTGGCTTTTGGTAGATTCTAAAGCTTCATTCATTCTTATAAACTCTTGACCTTAGCAATTAGAGACATTGAACTTAGTTGAAGATCAAGTCCCTTAGCATTGTGGATCAAAGGGTTTGAATCTTCTTCAGCCATCAAGCATGTAGTTTTCTTTCGTTGGTGCACATTTTGGTTGACTTTTAGTACAAGGTCAACTCCATGTCCTTGATTTCTATTCTTCCCTAATTAAAGCACATGTTGCTGAACTTTCAACTATGGGTTCACTTCACAGTCTAAGGGCTTGGAACCATTACTCCAATTTTTCTTCCTTTTTTTTTTATCAGCATAAAAAAATATGTTCTGAGAAATATTCCAAAAAAATACTGGATTCATTTGATTCGTGATTATATTTAAGTAGACAGCCTAATGATTATTTTATGCATAATCAAACGTAATTAACACCACATACGTTATAATTTTTGTATTACACTCAAGAGAAATCACAGTCACATGTGAAGTAGAAAACAATTGGGGTAACGTGTTTAGGGTTGAAATTATACTTCCCTTTTTGCCATTTATTTTATGTGGAATTTAATTATTTATAATCACTTTCCAGTGGTCTCTGCATTGTATTGCATGTGAGTTGTGATGTGATTTAACTGTTGGATTGTGATTTGTGATCCTCCGAAAGCGGCAAAAATGCACGGCCAAACGCACCGACTCGCATTTATGCTGACAACTAGATCGAATGAGCTGTTCAGGCACGTGAGTCACACCTGCCGAGAAATTATGGCTGTAATCATCACATCATCATCTTCAGTACGATGATAATAGTTGACAATTATGTTTCAAAAAGAAAAGAAAATAATTGACAATCAGGGCTTAATAAAAGAAAGCAGAGAGACAATTACAAGATAGTGTTTCATGGAGCTAGTTTGGGCCTAAAACAGCCCAAATCGACGTAGGCCGGCCCAAAATATCTTCGCTTGGTAAGAAAAAGCTAATATAGATTGTCTCATCCCTAAGTCAACTGTCACCATTTATGTATTATTGTATCTTTACTATTATTTTTTTTTTTCTTCTAATTTTTGCATTTGTTTTCATACTGGTGGAGTACTCACCGTGGATATTTTTTTTAATATTTTGTAATATGAACTGCATCAATGAAATTTCAAGAGTAGAAACGGTCATGTTGAAAATATGGACAAGTGAGAAAGAACTAGTGCACAATACATGGAATCTCAAGTCAACCATAAAATAACCTAAACTATGGTTAAATAAAATTTACAAAGAACAAACATGAGATGCCAAGCACAAAATGGCTACCATTTGAGGACTTCATGCACTGATATTATTATATGTAAACTGTTTGGACTCGTAAACATTGAGGAGATCAGTCATCTTCAAACTCTCAGTGCTCAATTGTCTTGGAATCCTTGTCTTTAGTTGTTAGGTTATCAAAACTCTCTCTCCCTCTCTCTCTCTCTCTCTCTCTCTCTCTCTCTCACTCACAAGGGAGAAGTTAATCAAGTCTTTTGTGCCCAACATCAGGAGGAAAGGCTCATGCAATGCATCAATGTATTATCATCAGTGAGCAACCTTGAGCTTGTCAGAATCCCAAAAATGTCAAAACCTGGAGCATTCTCTCTTTATCTAATCAACTCAGGGAGAATGATTACTGGATAAAGTTTAGTGCAAATAGCCTAACAAAAATGATGCTACCATATGGATAAAGACTTGAATAAAGCATGCCAGTTAGCAAGAAGCATAGAAACTGGAAGTCTATCCAGCTTCTTGTCAAACAAAGACAATAAGGTCACAAAAATATGGGTTTGTAACAAACTAAGATAGAAAGAGAAGCTAGAATTTGCACCACTCTTCTCATTTTCAATTTGTAACTGCAAATTGCTCTGATACTTTGACCAGAGCATTTTATCCCCAGTTACATTTAACACATTTATACAGGCAGCAATTGAAACCACAAACCAGTTTTTTTGTTAGCGAGTCATGTAGATAACAAGACAATCAGAAATATACAATGTACAGAAGAAAATTGTAACAAGTGGGTTTCCTCCCAACCCTCAACAAAGTATGAAGACTTTTGCACAAAATAAGCCAACAGCAAAGAAAACTTTGGACATGAGACGAAACCAGAACCCATCATCATACAACCAGGAACACAACAATTCGACAAATCACCAGAGATGAATATACGAAAAATTCTCTTTATCCTGAAACAGAAAATAAATAGAGAAGCATGCATCCTGAATACACAAGAGAAGGTTATGCCCACTCACGCACGCACAAAAAAGTCACAGAGATGAAAAATGCTCATTAGGCAGGAGCTTTCATGTACATAATGAGGTCAATTGATATTCATGCTGAGCTATGAACCACACTTGACCAGCATTTTCCCTTTATCCACCCGAGAACGAGCACGCACTCAATGATGTATATTACTTCCGCGATAATGATTAATGTCTTTCAATATTGTAACAATACCAAGTTTTCCACTCAACAATAGTAGCATATAAACCTAGTCTCAAGTGGACTTCTTGCTATCAGAATGCGACAACCTGAGATCAAATGACTGCAACTGGCTGCGCAAATTCTGGTTGTCCTCCAACAGACGGTCATATTCAAGAAGAAATCCTTCAGACTGCTTCTTTAGAGCCAATGCATTAGCTTCTGCGGTCTTTGCCTCCTTCAACCTCTCCGCAGATTCAGATTTCAGTACCTTTATCTGTTCATTCAAGCTAGCAATTTCTTTATCTTTTGCTTTTATGTCATCTGAGCCCACTTTTTGATTCTTCCAGTGCCCTGTTCTTTTCATTACAGCCTCCACACTCTTCCTCAATCCGCGAAGCTCTCTAATATAGTGATGCACGGTCAATTATTAGTGCAAGAAGTAGGCATAGCCTGCATAAGTATGAAACAGTTTTACAGCACATTCAGATCTGATGACGAGTCTAAGAACTCCAAATGCCACATAGGACATCCGTTATAAATTTATGTCAGATGCTATCAATTATAACTTATACAGAGAAACTCTAATCATGACTGGGACAATATTTAAGCACCTGTGGGAATTTAATAAAGAGAGACAGAAAACAAAATTTCTGTCACCAAACGGTGGTTTGTCCAAGCATTGAACTTGACCATTCAAGTTGTTAAACTCTAGGTGAATATTGAATATTAGTTCACTAATCTTGAATAGAAACAAATTAAATAGGCGGTGACAAATACACCAGCACAAAAGAATGCATAGTGTATCTAGTGCTGACAAATACTCCAAATCTATACCCAAAACCTCACATGGCGACAATGCTGAAGGGCAAGCAGCGAAGTCTCAGTATTACAAAACAGTAGCTTTATTTTCAGTTATTTTCAGAAGATGCATACTGAACATTGAGGTGCTTGCTTTAATAAATTTTTGATAGAAGGTGCTGCTAGCTTTCAATTTTCATTTCCATGAAGTAACTAATGGATTGTTGCAATTATAAAACCAGGATTCAACAGTTGCAACAATACTGTGGCGACCTCTAAACAAATATATTGCTGAATATGATTGCTAGTTTTCACTTCCATAGAGTAATTAATGACTTAATGCCATTGTAAAGCTGGAGCGCAACATATGGTGGCAATCTCTAAAATATATTCCTGAATATTGATCATCATCCTCACCATCATGTGAAGTTTAAGCACAATTCAGAAGTTGAAAAGGCTCCAGCAATAAGTAAAGACTTTATGATCACCTATCAACATTACATCAAATCCCTGCATGAGGTTTGCCGAAATCCTAGTCAGGGCAACTCAGAACAAGAGATGCCCTACCAAAAAGCCTGGTGGCGAGATAAGCCTATCGTTTTCTCATTGAATAGCGTTTACACCCATGGGAGCAGCACCCCAAATTCACATAGATCAAGAAAGTGTCTGGACTAGGAGACAGTATGGTAAATTTCAAAGGCTGATCAAAGAGCCTGCACTAAGAGGTATTATGATAAATTTTAAGGTAAGAAAAAATCTAATACCTCCTCGACTCAGCAAAACGATCTCAACAGATAACATTGAAAATATCTACTTAACCATTACATCGCATTTATCATCAAATCTCAGCAACCTCTATTGAACTAATAAAATGTAATTTCTCAAAAATAAAGAATTGAAAGCAGCATAAACATTATTAAATGCAGAAACATCTAGCAACAAACTGGTTAATGTGATTTGGACAAACTTCTGAAATTCTTCTGCCTTGTTAATATTGGCATATTTCTTTCAGATGAAACCAAAATTTGTGTCCGCACACCAAAACTAATGCAAGAAGGAGCTCAACCCAGTCAACTTTCACTATACATGAAAGAAAAGGCATACACAGTTTGCTCACAAGGAGTTATGGATTTCATGCAATTAGGCATATATGAAACAAATATAACCAAATATAAAGAGTAAACCAACATGTTTGTTATAATTCCTCGTAGCTAGAAGCAACATAACATGATCAAGACGATATTTGGTCTAGGCCCCGACAGAATGTCCAAGAATATTGATGCATGCTACCAAATACCACACAAGTTATACATGCTTAAATAAATAAAACTAGCTTAAATACCCTTGAAAACTGGGGAAAAGGACAAAGAAGCAAAAGCCGTGTTTATCTAATATAATGTCAAAATTGTTTTATTTTTCTTAGTTTGTACATCATTAGTTTTCTCATTATATAGAAACCGATGTCTTAATTATATGATGTTCAAGTACTATTACTCAAAGCTAGATGGCATCAAAGGTTACCTTTATCAATGAACAATCGAAGGAAACTCTTGCAATCATGCTATCCTTTGTACTATCATATCGTTTTCCTCATTTAACAGCATATATTATATATAATTTGGTTTCATATAGTACAGAACGTGGGATTTCATAAATCTGTAGGAATGTATTACATTTGCTCTTTGGGTTATTTTATGCCTTGGAATTACATCACCGTACCTCTTCATATTGACTTCGGGGAATTTGGAAGCTAGCTCCTTGGTTGTAAGAGCTTAATCTTCATTGACCAACACAGTAACGTCTACTAATACACCAACTCACCATCAAGGTTCTATGGCACCAACCATCACTTTTCCAATAATCGGCTATCAACGTTCTTCAACATTGTCATCTCAGACCATAGCAATATTGTCAAAACATTGGAACCAACTCACATGGGGTCAATGTCAGATTGATAGGTGGTTAAAAATTAGGTCTACTCTTTTATAACCTTAACTCGTGCTTGTAGGGAAAATGATGGGGGACATGAACACATTTAAGAAAAGTATTTTAGTAGTTTTTATTTTTTGTATTAGCTTTTATTTTCTTTATTAGCCTTTATTTTTCCTTATGTGAGGCACGAGTAATGCATGTGTCCTCTTTTCTATATAAACTATTGTAGTTTTTTTGCTTGAAATCAATGAATAAATTATTGAAACTTGATGGGATTGAAATCCTAATCGGATTCTTTCGAATCTTCGTGTGTGAGTCATGGAGTGAGAGCGATTCTCCAGAGTGTGAAGCCCAAATCTTCATCAAGAGATCTCACAGACGTCTCGACGCCCTCGTCAAAGCCTTGACAGCCTCCACCAGCTTCTCCTCCAACACTGCGACCTGGCCAAAGCCTTGACAACATCTCCTTCGTCGTCCAAGTCCTCGTCGATCCTTTGTCGCCCCGTCTCCAACCTCGCCACTGCCAACCAACTTCGCCACGACGTCGCCGACCCAAAATCTAACCTAAATGTCTTCAAGCTAACTCAGATCAGACCCCGAGCTAGCCGATGGATCTCTTCACCGATGATCGCGGCTGGATCTCATCCTGCCAGCTCTATGACTTTGTCAGAGCCCCTTGCCCCTGACAACGACCGCCTGTAAGCCTCACCCTCTCGTCGCGAGCACATGTAGGTCCAAATCCTCAACATGACAAGCTCTGATAGCATATTCAACACATTTTTGACCAGGAACCAACTCGGATTCACCTCACCGCAACCAATCCAATCCGTTCAAAACTGACCTGCTTCTACCGCCAACAACAGACCCGCTTGCAGAATTCAAACCCGTTATCATCAGATTTGATTTTTCGGCCAGTTTTCAATCATTCGAAAGCTGATTTGAGCCGTTTTCGAGGCGGTGGAGTCGTGGGAGACTCTCTTTCATGTCCCAACGGATCTTGAGTTCATAACAGAGGCAACCACCCTTCCATAGGCCCATAAGGTTCTAAAATGTTGCAATTCCAATCTGACTCATTTCAGATACAGATGCGTTGACATAGATTCACTCTTCAATATTTGAAACTTTATATGCGATATATTAAGTGGGTGAGTGATTCAAAGATGCCCCAACTATTGATTTCTAAGTTCAGCCACCTCCGAGTCTGTAATAATGTCTTTACTGTAGAGAATTGAAAGACAGTCATCGTTTACACCTTTAAAACTCGAGAACGAGTTTTCTCCAATCAGGGGGAATGATGGGGACATGAAGACATTTAGGAAGAGTTATTTTGTAATTTTAATTTTCGTGTATTAGTTTTTATTTTCTTTCATTAGGCTTTTATTTTTCTTTATATGAGGCACGAGTAATGCACGCGTCTTTTTTTATATAAACTATTGTTTTTCTTTTGCTTGGGCCCAATGAATGAATTATTGAAATTTTGAGAGATTGAAATCCTAATTGGGTTCTTTCGAATTTTCGTGTGTGAAGCATGGAATGAGAGAGCGATTCTCCTGGGTGTAAAGCCTGTATCTAAATCTCTATATGCATTGCATGGAGTGGGTGAGCGATCATCAGGGTTAGAGTGAAATCAATTTTTATCTTTTTCTCAAATTTTCCAAACCCTAGATTAGCTATTCCCAATCTCACCACAAACCCTAGTTATTTCACAATTTCTAAGAATCCTAACTTTTCCTCTTCCGTCATGCATCAGAAAAGGCTTAGATTGTGTATATGATGATGATGATGACATTCTAACAAATTTGAGGAAAGACGATCATTTTGAGAAAAAGGAACTCGTGGGGGGACAAAAAGGAAGTCCGGGGAAAAACCGTGAAGCAATAATAGAGTTTATGTGCACACACACCCCACACACACATATTGTAATATCCCTTAACTAATAATATTGTATTTATATTTTGAACTTTTGGATTTACTCATCCTCATTATTGTTAATTGTTATTAGTAGTAGTAATGGTCACTATTATTATTTCATTTTGATTAATATTTATTATTATTAGTGTTATTGTTATTATTATCAATATTGTTGTTGTTATTATGGCTATTGTAAATTATTAGTGTTTATTATTATTATTGTTAATTTCATTGTTATTGTTATTGTTAATTACTACTAGTAATATTGTTATTATTATTGTTATTATTATTATTATGGCTGTTGTTATTATTAGCAGTAGTATTAATATTATCATTGTTATTATTGTTGTTAGTATAAATGAAATTGTAGTTATTATTAATTATTATCATTGTTTATATTATTATTTTAAATTTACGTTTATTATCACTATCTCTTAGTATTATTAGTTTTCTTTTTAATATGGTATTGAGTTAAGCCCTAAACCCACTTCTGTATTATTTCTTATTTCCTTTTTTTAACCAAGCTCATTTCCTTATTCTCCTATTTCCTCTTCTTTTCTATCAAATTTCTTATCTTCTATTTTCCCAGACCTAAACCAAACTAACTAGCCCATTTCTTTTTCTATTTTTTATTTTTCAATTAACCCAAAGCCCATTTAGAAGCCCAAGCCCACATGCATTTTCATCTTATATAATCTTAATCCTAATCCTAATCTTAAACCCTAACCCTATTCCTCATTTAATCTCTCTCCCACAACCGCCAATCACCCAGCTCCTTCTCTTCTTCCTCCCTGCGCTCTCTGCCAACACCATGACCGGCCATCTTATCTTACCTCCTCCGCAACAACACCATCACACCCTGTAAGGTTGGTCGCGCCGCTGATGGGATTACTCCCACTTGGAGATGACTGTGAACCCACTCTACTAATGGGATTGTCCCCCACTCATAGTAATACAAAGTTCGTCGCTCCGCTGATGGGATTACGATTACCCCCACTCAAAAAACACTTGTGGACCCACTCCACTGTTGGAATTGTCCCCCACTCGGAGTCCAAAGTTCGTCGCTCCGCTGATGGAATTACCCCCAATCAGAGACTACTGCAAACCCACTCCATTGTTGGGATTGTCCCTCATTCAGAGTCCAAAGTTTGTCGCTCTGCTGATGGGATTAACCCCACTCGGGGACAACTGTGGACCTACTCTGATATTGGGATTACCCCCACTTAGAATCCTACCAAGTTCGTCGCTCCGCTGATGGGATTACCCTCATTCGGAGATGACTGCGAACCTACTCCGCTGCTGGAATCTCCCTCACTCGAAGTCCAAAGTTTGCACCTCCACTCGAAAACAACAACGCAAACTCACCAAGACACTCTGTCTCAACCAACCACACTGGAGATGGGGATCAGCACTCTACAGAGGCATGATCATATCATATCCAAAAGCCTTATGGTAAATGCAACCAAGATCCAAATCCAGACACTCTGATCATTCCACCTCCGTCAACCCCTCGCTCTGAACTCTTAAGAAATACTCATCGGAGAACATTTACTAGAAGAAGTCGCACATCTTCGCCCATGCCATCATTCTCCTCACATTTGAAAGAATAATGAGATGGACTCTTAGGAAGCCCTCTGAGAGCGAGACAGCGGCATTCGACTAGACTGAAGCCTACAAGACACACATTAAGGTGATGATATCACATCCCCTTCCGCGGTGTCCTGCGAGAGAGCTCCGAACTCAAAGAAGAGTAATTCATCAGTGCATGCAACCGATGAGCTCCTTCTCCTTCTTCCTCATACACGCTATAAGGAAAGAGGCTCTGAGCCTCAAGGTCGAAGCTTGCTTGCTCAAGATTGAGCGAACTGAATACTAGATCGCCCGATCGAGTTAAAGCAAGAATCCTATCTATCACCCTCAATAACGGCACCCTGTCACAGCATCTAATGCGTCGTAATCGGTCCTTTCACGGCTACTAATGCGACGCACCGGCCAGACTCTCAAAGAGCAAGAGCACGCCTATCATTCTCCTCATGTCCCTTCTCCTTTTCTTTCCTCCGTCTGATGAAAAGAAAAGAAAAAAGCATGGCGGACCGTCCATGGGAGAAGTTGCACTGAAGTCAGGATTTTTAGTGAATTTTGAAAATCTTAGAGAAATTAAAGATTGACCTCTTTCCCCCAGATCTCCCCAATTTTTAGGCAGATGAATGAGTTCATCGCCATCAATGTGAATCTTGAAAACGTGTGAGCTCCTGAAAAGTCGGTCCACGATCCGAGAAGATTGACCAATTGAAGAGACGAAAACCAAAACATCACCACTAAGCCATTATGACGATGGAAGTCTAACCGATGGTAATAATGGGGCGAGGATTCGAATTGACTCCTGACGTGACTAAATGACAGCTGGCAGTCAGAGACATAGACTCCTCATCAATCCTGAAGATCTACAATAAATGCACACTATCTGTACGAGGAACCAAAGATAAAGACAAATTCCTCATGATCGATTCTGCTTCCCCGCTTTCTTTCCACATGCTTCGACAAGTGAGGAAGCGGGAGGGCATATGTGGTAGTCAAAATTTGACCCTTGTCGGGATTGCGACATGTATCTAGTGATAGGAACAGAACTGCTCTCGGGAACCCGTTCCAAAGTATCCGACACCTATTCAAAAGAAATCATTCATCCACAGTTTTGAGACCATACCGCTTCCTGAAGGCGCTCCGATTCCAATCCAGAGTCCTGCCACATGACAGTAATTCCCTTCATTTCAGCAACAGATTGGGATAAACCTACAAGTCGCATAGGCAATTATGCACCTTTATCTTCCCACTCGATCAGAACTCTGCAACAACATTACAACTCAGCAAGCAGTTGAAGATAACAACAGACCACCCATCCAGCACGCCAATCCTAACATGAATACAATTTTAGCAATTACAAAGATCAGCAAATTCAAACTAACCAGTTGAACATCTGTATCTATCCAAATCCACTCCACCGCCTATGCTAGGTATAAATGCACCTCCTTCTCCAACGAAAATGGGGTCGCTCATGTAATCATCAGAGCACATACCGCACATACACCCTACCTCACCATGCTAGCAATTTTTCTCTACTAGTCCACCACAATACGCTAGCAGTTTCCCTCTGTCGGTTCTCCCTCCTTACTGACTACTGATTCTCACGGCTGAGGATCTTAGACCGGCATCGCACCGGTGTTCCTAACCTGAAAGACATTTTCTTTCTCTCTGTGCTCTAACAAATTCGGGGACATCCAATTGCTTGTGGCGGAGTTTATCCACCACAGTCACAATAATAGTCTAGAGTTCCTAGAACTCAACCTCATCATCATGGCACAAGACATGGTATAGATTAGGTGATTGTCAACTCTTGAGTGGAGAGACTAAGAGAATCAAGTCGTAATTTATCTGGGTATCAAAACTCTTGAGATGATTCTAAATCTTGGTTAAGGATTGCCTTAGTTTGGGGAAGCATTCTTTCTCTAAGTTAGGGGGGTTGTTTAATTGGAAAATTTTCAAGATCAATTTAGACGTGTCTTACCAGTATTAAACCAAAAGGAGTTATAAAATTAACAAAAATGTCTTCAAATCCTACATCTCAAGTTGCGGCTAAGAAGCTGGTACCTAGCATAGACACAAAAATTGCAAAACAGACATGATATAGCACACAGTGATTCTAAATAGTAAGTATGAAACAATACAGATGGAAACATTGTCACCGACACGACATGGCTTCATGGTAGAAGTGACCCGTGAGCGCGCTACATTGGTTGGCAGTAAGAACTAACGGGAAGGATTTTGATGTGTATCTTTATACAAGAAACCAAACACCGTTATGCACATTGCCTTCGGCTTCCTAATCAAATTAGCATGATACGTCAATGTATTTAGCCAATACTAATTGGACTTAAAGTTGACAAAATTGGAAGCATTATTCGCCAATAAAGTATTCAGAAGCATCTTTGTTTATTCTCCCTGTAAATACTCATGGATTAACGCTTCAACTCCATTCATTATTTGGAGGTCAGTATGGTGTAAAAACTAATAGGAGTCTCGAGTGCCTTAATCTAATAACAACAGAGTGGCAACTGCAACAGTAATCATTGAAAGCCTATCATGCAAGCTAAAATGATGGATTTCAACAAGACATTCAGCAAGTTTAAAGACAATCTCAGCATTCTCCGCAAGATATTCGAGCTACATGATCTTTACTGCCATAATGGTGATAGAACTCACCAGAATCCTTGTGCAGCAGAAAACAAAGATTGGAGTCAAAGCTTGATGATGCCTTGAGAAAATAGAAAACAAAGGCTTTCATACTTCGATGAAGTGTGTTTCTTGTATAAAATAAGTAGAAAGAAATCAAATCCAATTAGGATTGACTAATCACACTGCAATAGATAATTGCGCTTTGGCTGACATAAGAAAAGAAGTTTGAGAGTGTGCGACAAGCAGTTTTTACCATGTATGACATTCCTGAGGTTGAAGGAACTTATTAAGAATGATTTCTCTGTGCATCTCCTGAAGAAGTCAGAAGTCATTAAATCAAATAGAGAATTTCATGTAGCTTGTCTGATACCTCCTCATATAATCAAACAAATGATGACCTTCCCTTTATACCAAAGGATATTGCATCAACTGACATTTAAACTTGCGATAAGTGTGAGGATAACCACTTGAATTGATGAAAAAACTCATTAGCTTTTGAAAATGTGACGAATCCACAATAAGATTGGAACAGATATGAGCTGGATTAAAATATTTATTCTGTGATACAAGCCACATAACTGAAGAGAAAAAATCAAACATTTTTTAGTATAGAACTATCCTATGAAAGATGTACTTTTTTTTCCTTTTAGCATGCTACTTATAAGCATATATAACTATATAAGGCAACAACTTTCAAAAATATCCTGATGTTCTCGTTTTAGAAAATGGGTTAGTCTTCAGACATGCCCTTGGAGAAAAGGCATATTTCATGGTTCTATCAACTATGACTTCTGTCATTCTGCTCCCTAAATAAGCTCCAAAGAAATGGTAGCCACATATCATGTTATTTCTGAAATGGGCCTGAACACCCCTTAGGACGGGCCAGTTTGGTTAGAGAGATCCAAAACTTGGCTGCTTGGATTAGGCTTGGGACTTGAGCACCAACCTGATAATGTTAAAGGTCCAGACAGGTTAAAAATCATGTGTTTCCCAAAGTCAAAGTTGCTAAGATGCATAGGAAGATGATTCTGGAGTGACATGGTTCCAAAATAGAAAATGTTGTGTGATTCATTAAGCCCCGCTTCTCTAGTCTAACTGTTTAGTATCCACAAGAGTACTACTAAAGATCCAAACAAAACACTACAAATTCATTTAGGAAATCACAATTCATCCAATAAATGGAAATGTATGAATGAAGTTGCAGAAGGTTGCCAACAGTTTTCTTCAAAAGTAAAAATAAAAAGGAGACTGTCACATTGGAACCCACATGTTTTCTGCAGCTTCTTATACCAGATACCATATCACAATGGTCAAAGTATATGTTGCACATATAATTCAATAATGGAGATGTATCCGTATCCAATATCGGATATTTGGATACTACGGTACTCAATGGATACTTGCTAGATAATCATATACATTTCCTCAAATATAATATGTTATATGGTATCAAACTGCCAAAGATGTATCCGGACTAAGAAGCCAAAAAAATCTAATGCTAAAAATAATAGGTTCACACCTCTATTGATATGTACATGCATTTATATGATTTTCTCCAACTTTTTTTACTAAAGAAATATGAACATTTCGTTGTTGATTCATATATGATGTAACTAGAAAAAATTTTACATTACCTGAGTTTTTGTGCTTCTCAGCTATTACTTACTTACAAATCCTTGGTATATATAAATGATAGTAATTCACAAATACATAATTTTATTTAATGTTTGAAACCTCTGTCTCTGTATCAAGAACTGTGTAGGTTTTGGCAGTATTAACACCATATCAGCTGGACGCAGTAAAACTCAACAATTTCATATCACCAACGCCCAAAACAGATGCAATATGACCGATATGTATGAATGTCATCCGACTTCTCATTCGTTGATTTTAATATTGATGTATCCACAACATATCCATATCCCGAATTTCAAGATTTGTCTTATCCAGATATTCTTATCATTTTGTATGCCATATGTTCTTACCGCTGCAACATAGGCCAAGGCGGATCCCAGAAAAATATCTCGCACAATCTACCTACAGACCCTTGAACCTCTCCAAATCTATAAGCAAACGAAAACTGTAAATGAAATCAAATGCTTGCCATATACAACAGTTGCACTGCACAAGAAGGAAAAATTGATGGCTTCATGGTTCTCCCTGATCAAGGGCCAAACATATATCTATTAACCCCAAGAATCAAGCATACCCCAATATAAGATTGATTCACTCTTCCTGAATCAGACAAATTACCAATCAAAATCATCAATGCAAATCTAGATGCAAACACAATCAATCATCAAGATATCCCCGACAACAAATTCAAAATTCAGTAACAAAACATCGAAATCAAAAATTTAGCAAGCATCAGATCAACCCATCAACAACAATGTCACAAATTTAGCAAGCATCAAATTCAAGAACGGCACAAAATCAACAATGTCACAAGTTTCAAGAAACCCAGATCAAATCACAGAACTTTTTTTCAAGACCCTAGAAGATATGAGGTTTTTACCCATGAGGGAGGCCTCGAGGAGGTGGCGGCTCATGAGGACCTGGTCGGTGGGGGTGAGGCCGGCGCCGCCCTCCTCGGAGCGGCTCCTGATCCTGGTCATGCTGTAGACGCTGGAGGCCAGCACCACCACCACCGTGCCCGCCACCGTCTTCACCATCACGGGCCCGCGGCCGCGCTTAAGGCGGTCGAGGCCCATGATGGCCAGCTTGCGCAGCGGGGTCTTGAAGAGGAGGACGAAGACGAGGACCACCTCCGCCGCAAGAAGGCTGAAGAGGAGCTGGATCATGGCTGAGATTTGTTGTTGATTGATTATGTGAAGAGATCAGAGGTGAAAATTTGAAGATTTTAGAGTCAGTTGAAGAGGGGAGAAGGGAGAATGGGAAACAGAGTGCTTGAATTTTTCACACTGACCCTCTGGAAGAAGACTCGGGTTTGGATGCAAGGAAGTGGGCGGAAGTAAGGAAATGAGAAAGTATAATTGCTTACTTTCCTATCTATTCAAACATCAGAAAAGGAAAATAAGAAAACTCCTTTTCCTTCTCTCTTTTCTCTTTTACACAATCATTACCTCGCTTCCAAGTTCCAAAGTGTTACAGTTAATTTTGTGTTCATGTAAATCTCATTTATAATAAGTTATAGCACAAAACAGTTAATTTTTTGATCATGTAAATCTCACTTGCATTCTAATTACATTCTATTTTTATTTTTCTTAATTAATTTTTATTTTAATATTATTTTGCGGTCAACTTTCCACTTTCACTTTCACATTACCATCCAAACACCGAAAAAGACATAACATTTTTCAAATCACACTTCCTAACAACATCCAAACTCCGAAAAACTTACTAACCAATTATCAAGCTCCTAAGGGAACTATTACCAATTCCTCACTTCCTTACTTCCTCACTTCCACCGTCAACCAAACAGGATGTAGAAATTTCATTTTTTTTGAAGTTCTTTTTTAATTGTTTTTGTACATTATTAGTCTAGCTTAAAGCTTGATGCCTACTTTGTACATTGGTCCTCAATTTTGATTAAATTAAACTAGTGTATCGCCATCAATCGGTGAGAAACCGATGCGGTGATGAGAGGGAGAGAGGAAGTCGAAGAGGGGAGGGGAGAGAGCAAGAGAGCGGGGAAAAGAAAGAAAGAGGGGGGGAGGGGAAGAAAGGAGAGGGAGAGGGGGGAGGCTGAGCGTTGAGAGGGAAAGAGGGGAGAGGTGGAAAGCCAGAGAGAGGAGGGGTAGAGAGAGGGAGAGACGGAGAGAGAGAGAGAGAGAGACGGACAAAAAAACGGACGACGGACAAACAAAATTCGTAAAGGAGTCACGGGAGAAAACTCCTTTCAATCGGTGTTGACAACTAATAGTTAAAATACCTCAATTTTTTTCTCTAAGGGTCTGTTTGGATTTAAGGAATTGGTGTGAAGTGAGGAAGTAGGAAGTAAGATTTATTTCCTTTAGGAAAAAGGGAAATGAGTAGTAAGTTTTCTGGTGTTTGGATGGTTGTTGGGAAGTGTGGTTTGGAAAATGTTTTGTCGTTTCCGGTGTTTGGATGGTAATGAAAAGTGGAAATGGAAAAGTTGACCACAAAGTTGACCGCAAAATAATATTAAAATAAAAATTAATTAAGAAAAATAAAAAATAGATTGTAATTAGAATGCAAGTGAGATTTACATGACCACAAAATTAACTGTTTTATGCTATAACTTATTATAAATGAGATTTACATGACCACAAAATTAACTGTAGCACTCTGGAAGTGAGAAAATGGTTGTGTAAAAGAGAGATGAAAAAGGGAAAAGGGGGTTTTCTTATTTTACTTTTCCGGTGTTTGGATAGATAAGGAAATGAGCAATTATACTTCCCCACTTCCTCACTTCACTCGGATTCCTTACATCCAAACACGCCCTAAGATCAAGTAATTATTCAGAAAATTGGTCTTGGACTCCTCTCTTTTCAATTAATTTAGGAAAAAGCTCAATTACAAATTTATTTTCACCTCAGCCTCAATCTACATCAGCCACGTGGTCCATTTCAAATTGAACTCTACCGTATAACTAACTCGTTATTTTCCTTTCTCAATTTTACCCTTTTTCAAATCTGGCAGATTAAATTTTCCTTTGGCTTTTTCATCCATTCTCTTCATCATTTCCTTGGTCTCGCCGATCTTCTTCATCAATCATCTCGTGATAGATTTGATCGTTTTCGTGATGATTTTTGAGATATAGGGTTTGACTTTTTGATTTGGTTTCTATTAGATGATGATGATGATGAAATGGTCGCAATCCTTTTTATGTGAGGAATGCGGCTCAAGCACTATGACTCATGACCTAATTGAGATTTGGGGGAGCTAGAGTTTTAAAGAGGAGTAACACAGTAAGAGAAGAGATGATCACAGTCATGAGGACTTCAACCATGGTCATGAGGACTGCGACCATGATCGCAGTTCTTATAAGCACTCTAAAAAATAAAGTGAACAGGAAAAATGAGTTCTTTTATGTGAGGACTGAGACTCATGGTCGCAGTCCTTGTATGTGAGGATTCTGACTCAAGTACTGCGACTCATGATCTGATTTTGATTTTAAAGGAGCTAAGGTTTTAGAGGAGAGTTACACAGTGAGAAAAGAGATGGTTGCAAACTTCATAATAAGGTCGCAATCCTCTTGAGGACTATGGCCATGGTTATGGGGACTACGAGTCCTCATAAGTGCTCTTAAAAAATAGAGTGAACATGAAAATGAAATCTTTTATGTGAGGACTGTGAATCACAGTCCTTTTAAATGAGAAACGGGACTCGCAGTTTTGAAGTTACAGTTACAGTCAGAGTTCTCACAAAGTCGCATTTCTCACAAAGTTTATATTGCAATTCTCACAAAATTCTTACAAAGTCATAATTCTGAAATCGCAATCACAGTCGTAGTTTGCGAAGTGCTTTCAGTTGAGGTCGGGGTTAAAAGTTAAAATATGAGTATTTTGGTCTTTGCATTTTGTGATTAAACGACTCGTCAAACACGCGTTTTTAGCGCCCGCAAAAAAAGAGGCCCAGATGAAGAAAAAAATTGTAATTGAGGTTTTCCCTAATTAAATTTTATTATAGATGGTCCCACCCAAAATCCCCTAAATTATACATCTATTTAGATTTTTAGCACGTGCTACATGCGTGCACCAAAAGTAGATTGGTGTCAAATGAGATTTATGTTAAAAAAAAAAATCTCTGCACCTTTTTTCCCCTTTACTTTTAGGGAATTATAATATTTATTGGGGAAAAATAAATTACAAGATGTATTAAGAATTTACTGTGCAACTTTTTCTATAGGATTTTTGTTGTAATTTTAGGAGTTTTGCCGTACCTTTTTTGACACACTTTTCATCTTCTTTTATGAGATAAGTATCCTGTTTTTCTCTCTAATAATTGCTATTTCTTTTATTTCAAAGTTTCATTTTTAGATATGGATCCCTAATAAATGTTTTTTTTTTTTTTAATTTCAAACATCTTTTTGATATAGGGATATAAATGTACTACTAGATTTTAAGTTTAGCTAGAAAAAATCATAAATGTATTGCCTAGATTTTGTTTGGATATGACAGGAACATGAGTCATTAACAATTTAGCATTCTAATTAAAAAAAGAGTTGTTAAAATAGCGAAGCTATATATACATAACAAAATACAAATTTTGTTGGGTCAAGCATAATAATATATGTTCGTTGATGAGTCATCAAATAGTATGAAATCAATAAAAAGAAGCCTCTAGAGAAAAGAAACTCTTGTGAGAATACAAAAAATAATCTAATGTGTACATATGAATTACGAATGATCTAGTTTTTATAAAAATTGTTAATGTCTTTATGTGCAGCTCTTGTATGTCATGAGTGAAACTTAACGAGGCCATATGATATGTTTATTAGGGCGCATATTTTGTTCGAAAATTCTCGCACCCAGTGCGAGTGAGGAGATTTGAACTGACAACCTTCTGCGAAGGAAGAAAGTTTTCTTGCTGCTTGAGAGCCCATGTTCCATTCAAACTTTGGCTGCGCCAACACGGGATCATTCCACTGGTGGTGGTAGTTGGTTGATCTTTTCTTCAGCTTTGACTTTTTTTTTTTTAATTGTAGGAATGGAAACAATATGATTAATTAATGAATGGGCCCAGCTGTCTGGCCATCCTCTAACTGCCTTTCATGAGGCCCGCGGCGCATACACGGATTCCTTGACGTCAGATCAATAGAATCTTGTGTTGTGCATTTGTGTGGTTACATGGGGGAGGTGCTGGCCACTGGGGGAGCTTTAATGCAGACAAAGTGTTGGTTGTTTGTCAGCTCGAGACGTTGAGAATTCTGATGCGAACTTTAATTTTCGAGCTGCTACAGAATTTTTCTGGCAGTGCTACAGTATCACTGATGCTCTGATACGCATCGGTGGTTAAAATAGTTGGCGAGTAAGGGTGTCAATTTGATACGGCCGGCAACCGGCACGGGCCTGGCCCGGGCTAGCATGGGCATGGTCCGGCACAGTCAGGACCCGAGCAGCCCGGGACTGGGATTCCAGCAGGCCGGCCCTGAGTTCGCCAATTGGCGGTCCGGGCCCTGTGGGCCGTGCCACGCCCGTGCACGGGGCCCACAGGGCAGCCCGGCCCGAAATACCCCAACGGCTTGGCGGGTTGGGCCGAAACCAACCCGGCACGACCTAGACAAGAGCCCAACTAAGAGTCGTTGGGGGGCTTTTTGCAAAAAAAAAAATTTGCAAAAAACCTCCGGCTATAGCCCCAATGGCTCTGTTGCGGGGTTTGCAATTTATTTTTGCAAAAAACCCCTACGAGTATATGTTGCTTTTTTTTAATGTTTTTGCAAAATAAAAATTGCAAAAAATACTTTCTCCTCCTCTATAAATATTTGGACTTCCTCATTTCATTTCACACAACAAAAACTACTCCTCTTCATCTTCCTCAAGCTTTACAAGTTCTCTATTCTCTGGTCTCTTTACAAGCTCTTCAAGCTCTCAAGTTTCAAGTCTTCCAGCTCTACAAGCTCTCTCTACAAGCTCTACAAAATCTTTGCTACAAGCTCTTCAATCCGGTATTTATATACCTATAAAAAATGAATGCCAATTCTAATCAAGCTGGATCTAGCCAACCATCTGGTTTCATAATTCGTGATAATTTTAGTATTAATAATGATACTTGGGACACCCTAAATATGCCACTAGACGATACTCCACAACTCCTATACACACAACTTACTCCATGCATAGATTTTAATGCTTCTTCTGATGTACCTATCACTGTTTCTCATATACCTATTAGTTCCCCCTTGGTATCAACTACTCCACAACTCTTAGGTCTGGAGTTTGAAAATATTTTGATAAATTAACTGTTAATAGAGTTAGGAGGCTCAATGCAAGTTGTGCCCAGATGTTTCATATTCTTTTCCCAAAAATGCGGGAACCGGTCTACTTGCCTGACATTTTAAGAGCAAACACCTCGAACACCAACTACGACAAACTCAAATTAGCACTTTGAGTGACACTTTAGGCACTTTTAGTTATAATCGTGCAATAGGTAAAATAAATTTAGCGAAATTTTTTATTCAGTCTGAACAGCCTTTTAGTATGACTGAAGACGATGCATTTACAGATTATATTAAAATCACTCATAATCCTGATTATGAGCCGGTCAGTGGGAACACTATAAAATCAGAAATGTTTAAAGAATTTGAAGATAAAAAACAAATATTAGTTGTAGTTTTACCATCTTTACCTCATAAAATTACACTCACTTCTGATTGTTAGGAAGCCTTAATGGCCACCAATATTTGAAATCACCTAGAGGGGGGGTGAATAGGTGATGGCTATATGTAAATGGCACAAATGCGGAATTTAAAATTAACTAACACAATTAGCTCAAATAAAAGACTTGCAATATATGAAGCAATTTATAGTGCAAGAAAATAAAGGAGTTGAGTTTAGAGAGATTTGAGCAAACGCAAACACGCAGATATGTTTCCGAGATTCGAGCCACGCTCTACGTCCCCACCTTCACACTTGAAGGATTTTCACTATTGAAGATCCCACTGGATCACCAATACAAGGACACACTTGTCCTATCTCTCGTGATGCCGCAACACCACCCGGAGCACACTAGCTCGCCTTGAGGCCTATGCCTCTACAACTTCACTCAAGAAGAAAAGGATCACACTTGATCAAAAAATTCGCTCACTTGCACAATCCTAGAACCAATATGTAGATGAAGAATTATGGGATTGTGTAGTGCAAAAGGTAGAGAGAAGTAGAGGTAAAGACTTCAAATGTGTGTCTAGAAATTTAGGGCTTTTGGAGAGAAAATCTTTTCTAAATGAAAGCCTTTTGAAAACTTGTAAATCTTTTGAAAATCTCTTGTAAAAATGATCTTAATTGTTGTCTCATCATGTTGAAGTGACCTCCTATTTATAGGGGTCAAAAACAGCTCCAGAGATTCGTTGGGATCAAATCCCAAAAGAAAATCTGTCAGAAAATAGAGCTGCTGGAGTCTGTCAGAAAATCTGACAGCAGCCGGTCGACCGCCAACGGTCAAAAATCAGACCGTTGGGGATCTACGGTCGACCGCCGGTCGACCCAAACAACCCGAGAGCACTGCACAGTGCTCGGTCGACCGAGGCGGTCGACTGACACAACATGCACAGAATTTGTTCGCGCCGGTCGACCGGGACGGTCGACCGGTTTCTGTCAGTTCTGAAAAATCAGAACTTCCAGAAACCAGAAATTGGGGTTTTTGGAATTAGTCTTGGATTGAAGTTTTGTATCTTGTAAAACTTAGAGTGTGAGCCTATGTCACTACTCTAATAAGTTTGAAACATTTTTATAAAAACTTCTTTGATAAAACTTGTTTTCCAAATAAATGTTTTTCAAAAACTTAAACTATTTTCCAAAAACTTAATCTAAACATGTTAACTCTAAATTGAAAATAGAAATTAAAAATCCTTTTTGAAGTCATGAACCAAATTAAAATGTGTGTGTAGGTGGTAATCCCATAACTCTACTTCTAACATCTAGGTTTTGACAAAATATCTAAAATGAAAAATACAAATACAAATCTTGGTATTCTTCATAGTCTTGATTTTGACTTGATCTTTTCTTCATCGTCTTGTTCCCGAAGCTTTCTATTGTGCTTGGCTTGGGAATGCAAATCTTTGGCGAACTCCAAACTTGTGAGTCTTGATTGTGGAGCCGTCAAATCAACCTGTTTTAACCTGAAATGCTTTTAAACAAAAATTGAAATACATAACTAGATATGGTTTGTTATCATTAAAATATCCATCAAGATATAGGGCTAATGGCCTTTGGGCCAACAATCTCCCCCTTTTGATGATGACAAAAACATATTTAGTTATCACAAATATTTTGGGTGGAGACTTCAAGTGAAGCTTCCCCTCAACACATGCATATACAAAAAAATATGCTCAAGCATAGACAAATCTCAAAAGAATTGGTGGGTGATAATCCACAATACATCCATAACACATATATCCATGCTAGATAAACATACTCATGTCATAAAAGTACTCATGTCATAAAATAGAAATGAAACACACATGTCCACAAAGCATAACCAAACAAGTACATGTCCACACAAACATAAATACAAGATAAAGATGTTCAACAATAGAAAAATATACACAAAATATGGAGTGTCTCTCAACAAATAACTCTCCCCCTTTTTGACATCATCAAATAAAGGGGAGGTCATTCTCATCACTCGGCACCACCAGCATCGTCGCCCTCATCGTCGTCATCATCTTTGTCGTCCTCTGATGAGCTCTCCACAGTAGTGCCTTCAGCCATGGTCTTATCTCCATTATCGTCTTCCTCTGAAGAAGAAGAAGAAGAAGAAGAAGCGGCCTCCTCTGGATCAACGCCGACCACCTTAGGCCGAGGTGGGGGAACAGAAGAAGAAGCTCTGGTAGGAAATGGAGGGCCGGTGGAGGGAAGGGGACGAGCAATGGAAGTGGGATCAGGAGAAATCATGTCGAATTTCGTAAAGAGTGCCTCAAATTGCGTATCCATGAATCTCATGGAGTCAGCAAAATAGGACATGTCGTTACGAATTCCTCGGATCTGAGAGTTCATCTCCTCACGGAAAGCCACCTCTTGTTGGAAACGGGCATCCATCTCCGAACGAAGAGCTGCCTCTCGCTGCTCAAACCAGGACTGGTGCTCCTGAATCTGAGAGCGAACCTCAGAAGAAATCATGGCCTGAAAATCTGAAGGTAAGACAAGGCCAGGAGCAGAAGACATCCCTGGGGCCGAAGAAGACCCAGGTGCTGATGAAGATCCAGGAACAATAGGAGGAGGAACAGGAGGTTGCACAGGAGCGTGACGACGCAACTGAGCTTCCATCCTTTTCAATAGAACTCCGTCAATATCTATTTGAGGATCATCAGAAGTCTCAGAAGAAAGATCGAAGCCTAGAGTTTTGAGAAGACGGGTGATAATCATGCCAAAGGGTAAACCCCTACCGGACATGCGAATCTGGTCGGATGCCATGTGGGAAGCAATGATACGGGGAACATTTATCTTAATGCCTCGCAAAAGACAATAGATAATCAAAGGCACAGGACCCTAGCATGGCTATATTCACCAGATTTAGGGACAATGTTATAGAAAATAATCTTGGCTAGGACTTGGGAAGTGAGAGTGAACCTGCTCACAACTTCGTTCCTGACCAAGCCGGGGTTGTCATCCCCGTGAATCAATGTGGATGCGGTGAGCGCAGACTCACCCTCCGGAAACTCATAATCATGAAGGTCATGGGAATATATATCAGCTCCACCAGGGGAGAGATGTAGGATATCAGCGAACTGACCAATGCTTATGTCAATGTCCCTGCCTAGGACCTAGAGAAGATACGGTTTCCATCAAAAGAGAGATTAGCATAGTAATAAGGCACGAGGGATGTATAAACTTGTTCTTTAATGGTTAAGAACTCGTTTAAGGAGTTGTTTTGCAAAATGCGGGGGATATCTAGATGTTCAAAGTCTTGGATAACTACAAATCTCCCCGAAATTATGTTTCTCTTGGAAAGATTGATATAACGGTTTCCAGCAAGCTCATTTACAAAGGTTCTTTTAGGTTTTGGAGTGTGGGAAGAGTATGAGCTACTGATTTACCTTTCTCAGTCCTAGTTCTTTTAGATGTAGACATATTTTTTAAAAAAATGATTTTTAGGTTAAGGCTTGATCTAGAAAGCTAGAGACCTAGAAATGATGACAAATAAGGGAAGATCTAGAAGCTAGATAGTAAGATCAGAGGGAAAAATCAGATTTTTACCTGAGAGATGAAGATCCAAAACCCTAGATCAAGAAAACCTGAAAATCTTTGAATCCAGCGGATGGGAAGACTTGAAAACGAAGATCCTGCACTAGTAGATGGGATTTGAAGTGGGTTTTAAATGGATTTTGAAATGATTAAGAGATTTGAGAGATAGAGGAATTTTTGGAGAAGGAGAGGAAGTGGGTTCGTCGGCTGAAAGAGTGAGAGAGAGAGAAAAAGTGAAAATAAATAGCAGTTTAGGGCTGAATTTGACGAACGGTCGACCGGCAGGTCGACCCAGAAAACCCGAGAGCTCTGTAATCTCAGAGCGGTCGACCGGTCGGTCGACCCAAGGATCCCGAGAGTTTTGCAAACTTGCAGCGGTCGACCGGGTCTAAGGACGGTCGACCGATAGCAGATAAAAAATAAAGGCAATTTATTCAGGCGAAATCGGTCGACCGCGCCTATTTACGGTCGACCGTCTTTGCCTGAAAGACAGTCTGCAGCCAAAAAAAAATTTAAAAATTTTTTAATTAAATACAAGGATGATATAATTATACAAACAACATGTTTTAATCTTCATTAAGTCAACTTATCAACCAAAATTACATACAAGATATTTTATTTTGATTTTTCATATATAATACAAAGTTTTAGAGATGTTGAAGCCGAATACCCAGTGACGGGTTCTGAACTTCATCCTCTTGATTCCTCTTGAATGAGTTGAGGTGCGCAATTGCCATCTCTAAGGTATTTGCTTTAAATATGAAAAAAATTTTACAAAATTAATTTTTAGTTTTTGAAATACGATGTGTACATAGATATATCATGAAGACTAGATATGTGGACATTCACAAAAGATATCAAAAAAAATGGCATATACACAATTGAGATAGAAATGTAACTCTACATTAGCATATGTCTATAGAGCACAAAATAAGCTAACACTTCTATACATTTGTATATATATCAAATAAAAAATTAAACTTTTAAATGGAGAAGTTACCGAACATAGGCAATCTCCAAAATATAGGTGCCTCCACGATAGCGATGCAAGCTTGATGTGATCTTTGGGCTTTGTTGCATCCACCACCCGGGCACCGTTTCCCCCTATGTCTTGGAAGAAGTAGATCCACCTGTATCAACCAAAATAGGTGGGTCTTTTGGTACCCAAATTTTCTTGGGTCCTATAGGTTAGTACCGGGGCGAACCCAAACATGTTTATTATGTACATTATGCTTAGCAAAACAAAATTTTTCTAAATGGCCTTTGCGGCCACAATGCGTGCAATGTAAATTCTACCACTACCATACATATGAGCATGCCTATGTGTGTGTGCATGTTTTCGTGCATGAGCATGGTGTGTATGTTTCCCTTAGGTTACTCCCTTAGGAAATCTAGATGCAAATTTATTAAGATCAAAAGCACACTTCTTTAAAGTGTTATCCAAATTTTCAACACGTTTTTGAATTTCCACAAATTCATTTTTATTACAAGAAACCATGGGGGTTTTTCCTTTATTAGCCAATTTATATTTATCAAAGTCATTTTTCAATTTTTCAAAAGCAATAGATAAAACATTCTTCTCATTAAGACAAGTATCAAGTTTATTCTTTAAAATATCATTTTCCTTTTCAATTTTTTATTATGAGATTGAGAGATCTCATATCTATGTTGTAGTTCTTCGAAAAAATGTGCAAGTTCATCCATTGTAAGATCATCATCTTCTAAAGTGTTATCAAGGGTTACCTTAGAAGCATCCTCACCTTGTGCCATGAAGCACATATGAGCGGCGTCGTTCTCCTCTTCGGATTCCGACTCCGTGTCATCCCACGTTGCTACCATAGCCTTTTTCTTTGGTGCATGCTTGGAGGTGGTTGCTTGGAGAGCGGGGCAATCCGCTATGAGATGTCCGATCTTCTTGCAATGGAAGCAAGGACCGGTTCTTCTCTCTTCTTTTCAAACCTTCCTGAGGTTTCCCTCTTCGGAAGTTGCTTTGCCTCCCTTTCCTGTAAAACATTTTGCCTACCTTCCGGATAAGCATGGCAAAGTCCTCATCGCAATCCTCCGATGAGTCGTCCTCTTCAATAGTGGTTGGAGTGGCTTTGAAGGCGATTGTTTTCTTCTTGGGTGCCTCCTTTTTTTCTCTTACCTTCATCTCCATCTAATGGGTTTTGAGATTACCGATGAAGCCGGAGAAGTCCATCTCCTCCCGATCGTTAAGCTCTTTGAGAGTGGTCGCCTTGACTTCCCAAGCTTTGGGAAGAGCTCTAATGACCTTGCGAATCTTTTGGTCATTGTCGATCGTGTCACCTAGAGAAGATAAAGCATTAGTGATCTTGGTGAAATGAGTGAGCATGTCATCAATACTCTCACTTTCAAGCATATAAAAATTCTCATATTGAGAACGTAGCAAGTCAATCTTGGATCTCTTGACATGTGACGTTCCCTCATGAGTCACAATTAAAACATTCCATACTTCATATGCAGATTTACAGTTAATAATGCGTGAGAGGTCATCTTCATTAAGGGCTTGGGTTAAAGCATATTGAGCCCTAGCATTAGCCTCATAGTCCTTGGTAGTGTCCTCGGACCATGATCTCTCATCGGTGAGAGGCTCTACAAATTCTTTAGTTATGGCCCTAGCTACCCTAACTCCTAGGGACTTAAGGAAGAGGTTCATCTTGACCTTCCAAATGGGGAAGTTCAAGCCATCAAATTTAGGTGGGGACTTAATGCTAGAAAAATCAAGTGAAGCCATAGATGAATAGTAAAATGCACAAAATATGAAGAATGCAACAAATAGTATAGCCAATAACAAGGATCTCCCTAAGGTGGTTAAACCAAATACTAGGGTTAGGCTCTGATACCAATTGAAATCACCTAGAGGGGGTTGAATAGGTGATGGCTATATGTAAATGGCACAAATGCGGAATTTAAAATTTAACTAACACAATTAGCTCAAATAAAAGACTTGCAATATATGAAGCAATTTATAGTGCAAGAAAATAAAGGAGTTGAGTTTAGAGAGATTTGAGCAAACGCAAACACGCAGATATGTTTCTGAGGTTCGAGCCACGCTCTACGTCCCCGCCTTCACACTTGAAGGATTTTCACTATTGAAGATCCACTGGATCACCAATACAAGGACACACTTGTCCTATCTCTCGTGATGCCGCAACACCACCTGGAGCACACTAGCTCGCCTTGAGGCCTATGCCTCTACAACTTCACTCAAGAAGAAAAGGATCACACTTGATCAAAAAATTCGCTCACTTGCACAATCCTAGAACCAATATGTAGATGAAGAATTATGGGATTGTGTAGTGCAAAAGGTAGAGAGAAGTAGAGGTAAAGACTTCAAATGGGTGTCTAGAAATTTAGAGCTTTTGGAGAGAAAATCTTTTCTAAATGAAAGCCTTTTGAAAACTTGTAAATCTTTGAAAATCTCTTGTAAAAATGATCTTAATTGTTGTCTCATCATGTTGAAGTGACCTCCTATTTATAGGGGTCAAAAACAGCTCCAGAGATTCGTTGGGATCAAATCCCAAAAGAAAATCTGTCAGAAAATAGAGCTGTTGGAGTCTGTCAGAAAATCTGACAGCAGCCGGTCGACCGGGACGGTCGACCGCCAACGGTCAAAAATCAGACCGTTGGGGATCTACGGTCGACCGCCCGGTCGACCCAAACAACCCGAGAGCACTGCACAGTGCTCGGTCGACCGAGGCGGTCGACTGACACAACATGCACAAAATTTGTGCGCGCCGGTCGACCGAGACGGTCGACCGGTTTCTGTTAGTTCTAAAAAATCAGAACTTCCAGAAACCAGAAATTGGGGTTTTTGGAATTGGTCTTGGATTGAAGTTTTGTATCTTGTAAAACTTAGAGTGTGAGCCTATTTCACTACTCTAATAAGTTTGAAACATTTTTATAAAAACTTCTTTGATAAAACTTGTTTTTCCAAATAAATGTTTTTCCAAAAACTTAAACTATTTTCCAAAAAACTTAATCTAAACATGTTAACTCTAAATTGAAAATAGAAATTAAAAATCCTTTTTGAAGTCATGAACCAAATTAAAATGTGTGTGTAGGTGGTAATCCCATAACTCTACTTCTAACATCTAGGTTTTGACAAAATATCTAAAATGAAAAATACAAATACAAATACAAATCTTGGTATTCTTCATAGTCTTGATTTGACTTGGTCTTTTCTTCATCGTCTTGTTCCCGAAGCTTTCTATTGTGCTTGGCTTGGGAATGCAAATCTTTGGCGAACTCCAAACTTGTGAGTCTTGATTGTGGAGCCGTCAAATCAACCTGTTTTAACCTGAAATGCTTTTAAACAAAAATTGTTAAATACATAACTAGATATGGTTTGTTATCATCAAAATATCCATCAAGATATAGGGCTAATGGCCTTTGGGCCAACAATATTGTTATTACTGTGCATTTTATTGATTCTAATTGGGTTTTAAATAAAAGAACTATCGATTTTAAAAAGCTCCATCATCCTCATAATGCTTTAAATCTTAGTAAAATTATAATGCATATTGCTAGAGAATATAAAATTGATTCTAAAATTTTTACTATTTCATTGATAATTCTAGCGAAAATACTACAACAGTTGAGATTTTAAAAATTATTTAAAACCTGTTTTGAATGAAAAATTTTTCATATTTGATGGGTTTGTCATATTATTAACTTGTGTGTACAAGATGGTTTAAAAATAATTAATGATTTTATTCAAAAATTAAGCGATATTATTATATTTATTAAAAGTAGCGGCCCAAACCTTCAGATAAATTGTCCGGGCTTAGGGTTACCTGTTAAAAAATTACCTCAAGATGAAAGAGCTCCTTGGAACTCAACACATAATATGTTGAGTAAAGCAATTTCTTATAAGGAGGTAAATAAGTTTATTGCTGTAGAATTGCTAGCTGTTTTATTTTCGATGGTGAATGAGAAATTTGTAAATGGATTTGTGAATTTTTTAAAAAATTGAAAGAATAACAAAATTATTTTCTTGTAATTATTACCAACGACAAGTATAATATTTTATAAGTTAACTGAAATAAATCAAATATTTCCTAAATGTAAAAATATTGATTCTATAAGAGATATTATTGCTCCCATGGAGAAAAAATTAATAAATATTTTAAAGAATTCCCCTTTATCTTTTATTTTGCTGCTATTATGGATCCTAAGATTAAATTTAATGGATGTAAATTTTTATGAAAGGATGGATTATGAGGATAATTCTGCTCTAATGTGGGTGGACATTGATTATTTTATAAATAAGTTATATGATTTTTATGAAACTACTTACGGAAATAAACAATCTTCAACTCAAAGTTCTTCAACTTCTAATAGTAGAAGTTCATTATTTTCTGGTCTTTTATCAGCTTCTAAAAAGATTCAGAACATCTGTCTCTTTAAATGAACTTCATTATTATATACAGCGTGATGTGACTCTTGAGGTCGATTAAGACTCAGAATTTGAAAATTTTAATATTTTGGCATGATGAAAATCACAGGCATCAACTGATCCTGTTCTTTCCATCATGACACGTGATTTACTAACTGTTGGCTCAGAGGCCCATCACTCTAGTTTTGATGATGATTAACTCATATAGTTTTAGTTTACTAATAATCTTATGATATTTAGTTTCAGATATTTGATCAAGATATTAGTAGGTGATTAGCTTCAACAAAGGAGTTTTGGAGCTTTCACATATAAATTCAAGAGCTCGAGCGTCAAGATCGCATCTAGTACCCGGTTGGAGTCAAGCTCGTTGGATCGCGTTTGAATCGAGTCGGCTTGGAGACAAGAAGACTTCAGTTTGTGTTTAGTTTAGTTGTTTAGATCTTTGTAAAGATTAGATAGTGTTAATATACTCAAGTTCACAGACACACACAAGTTTTGAGTTTATTGGTTTGGTTTTTCAGTTTAACCAATTTTGAATTTCATGTCAAAAATATAGATATATATAGTTACATGTATATTGAATT
This sequence comes from Agave tequilana, assembly GCA_038442645.1. Lineage (NCBI taxonomy): Eukaryota > Viridiplantae > Streptophyta > Magnoliopsida > Asparagales > Asparagaceae > Agave > Agave tequilana. Next base: position 29,174 of record JAVJIF010034729.1, read on the forward strand.
CTATTTATATACAACATGCTTCAAACTTGTTTCAATATCACGTTTTCGTATTTACATGAGTTTTGGGAGAAAACGGTTTTCCATTTCAAAAATTCAAGTTATGAAAATACGGTTTTGTATTTAAGTCAAATTTCAATATCAGAAAAATGATTCAAATTGTTTATAATATGTGTTGAATTTTACTCACACATATTTGTATTTCAAAGATCTTAAAAGAACTTATTTTGTGGAATTTATGTGCATTTATGGGATTTTTTAGAAAGCAAAAAAAAGTTTTTAATCCCTTAAAGTTTGGACCTGGCCTTCGCCGGTCGACCGAGGCAGAAGTCAGTCGATCGGTCCGGTCAACCGACGTGCACAAGCCACTGGGCTGGAGGGCCTGTCAACCGGGTCGGTCGACCGCCAGAGAGTTCTGCTCTCTGGAAATGGCCCCAATCGACTAGGCGGTCGACCGGTGGCTCAACGGTCATAAAAATGACCGTTAGCCGGTCGACCGGGCGGTTCGACCGGAAGGTCATTTCTGACCTTTCCTGGCTGCCAACAGGCAGAATTTTTTGAGGGTATAAATACCCATCCTCTTGAGCTATTTTAGACAAGTTTTTAGAGAGCAATTTTTTTCACCTTTACAAGTGTTTAAGCAAGTTTTTAAAAGAGTTTTGGGCTTAAAGATTTCATCTTTATTTGTTTTTTTAAAGGGTTGAAAAAATTAAAGAAAAATAGAGTCTTTGGGAATTGTTTTTGATTTTCATTTCTATAGCTATCTAAAAGTTTTCCAAGAGTATTTTCTTTGTGATTTGTTTTTCCAACTCTTTTTTTCTCGCACTTGAGTTATCTATCTATCCTATCATTAGGATCTTATTTTGTGAGAAAAATTGGTTTGTGGTTTAGTGAGACCATCAAGAATTGTAAACCTTCTTTTGTTTGAGTTCCCTCTTGTGTAGAGGTGATTGTGGAGGTTGTGTTTGGTATCCCTCTAAGTGTAGAGGTGATTGAGGTTGGTGTTTAGCTTTGAGCCTTATCCCTCTAGTGAGAGGTGATTGTGGAGGTTGCATTTAGTTGTGTTGGTATCCCCCTAAATGTAGAGGTGATGTGGTGGTGCTAGGCTTTGAGCCTTATCCCTCTATTGTGAGGTTGATTGTTGTTTGACTAAGTGCCCATCCCTCTAAGTGTAGAGGTGATCGTTATTGTGCCTTGCCTCTTGTGTAGAGGTTGTTGTTGGTTGAGAGAGAAGTTGTGTACTCCAAGTTTGTATATCCAAATCCTCAGTAGAGGTTCCCTGTGTGGGAAGTCCTATGTGGACGATATAGTGAAAATCCTTTTGTGTGAAGGCGAGGACGTAGAGCAGTGGCTCGAACCTCGAAACATATCTCGGTGTTTACGATTGATCCATTATCTCTAAACTCTCTCTCTTATATTGTGCCTTGCATTATTTCAATATTGCTCATATTATACTTATATGCTTGGTATTGTTTGTGTGCCATACTAGTGTTGAACCAAGAGAGCTTTACATAGCACCTCAACTCTTATTTAGAGGAATTTAGAGGACATAGTCCAGAGCTCTTCACCGGGAATTCGGCTATACTCTTTGGTTACACTAAGTGTGTTGCGATTTATTTAATTCCACATCATTTGTCATTAGACTAGCCTTACACCTATTGACCCTCCTCTAGGTGTACTTTCAATTGGTATCAGAGCCTACGCTCCTGATATTAGGTTTAACTACCTAGGAGTGAGATCTTGGCTAGCTAATCTAGTATTTGCATTTGTACACTTATTTGTTTACACACACTCATGGATTACCTTGCCTCTCCTATGTTTGATGTTTTTAACATCGATATGTGGAAGTTTAAGATCAGTATGTACCTAAAAACTTTAGGAATGCATGTTTATCTTGCCGCTACCAAAAATCTTGTCTTAGTAATAGCAAGTATATAGAGGCCAATGCACAAGCCCCTGAGGCACTTAGGAGCAGTCTAAATAAAGAATATCTTTTTATGGTTTCTCGTTGTGATTTTGCCTTTGCAGTGTGGAACACCTCGACCTTTCCAAAGCTTCAACTGCCGAAATATGTGGGGAAAAATCTAGTGGAGATAAGTCCGACCAACATTGCTACATGATCCAAGGGAATAACTCCCTTGAGGTAAACTCAGATACTCAACTAGATAATAGTGCTAGTTCTTACGGTGATGATTATGTTGATGTCGATGGTTTAAATGAAGAACTATCTATTGTTTGTGAAAACCTATTAGAAAAATACCAACTCTTAAAAAGAAAACCTTTAAATTAAATAAAGAAAATAAGAAACTGTTTACGAAACTTGATATTGCTTTGCAAGAGAGGGATGAGATTTCAAATAAAAGGGACTCATTGAAATCCCAACTTGATCTTGCCCTTAATGAAAACAAATCTTAAAAAGTAAAAATGATTGTAATAAAGTTATGAAGAAAAATGAAGTTCTATCTTCAAAACTTGTTTTTATTTTAAAAGAAAATGATTCTTTAAAAAATAAAATTATTTCTATTTCGAAGGAATTGGATTTGATTTCTAATGAAAATAAATCTTTGAAAAATGATTTGTCTTCACATGTTTGCCATGCTAATATTGCTTCACCATTTAGTGTTTCAATTGCATACTCCATCTCTTCTTCTATTATTAAAAATAATATAACTATGCTAAAGAAGAGCGTTGATTGTTTGGGCTTCACTTTGAGCCAATGTGCCATAAACCACACACGGTTGGAATCTATGTTTCAGAAGAAACATGCTCCTTACATGCATGCGCACAAACCGTAACATACACATGCTTCTCACGTTCATACACATGACACTAGATATGCTCATGTGTACACATGTACACATTGTGGACGTAAGGGTCACCTTGCAAAATTTGCTTTGATAGAATCAAATTTTACAAATAGATTTGTTTGGGTTAGAAAAGGTTCTAACCCTCATGGACCCAATAGAGTATGCCACTCCTATTTTATTTGATATAGGTGTGGGCTCTCACATGATGTGAGATACGTTGGTGCTTTGAGGTGAATGCGTTCCGAGCTAAACGGTGACAATTTTGGATGCATCACTTTCAAGGGGAGTTTGGTGGGAGGACCACCATGGTTTGGAGATCTAAAGATGAGCCCTCTTGGTTTTGGTAACTATCTCTTACTCCCATTTAGCTTACATGCTTTCATATTTTAACTTTTAGCATGTATTAGCTTTCATGTTTTTCATGTTCATTATGGTTAAGTGCAACGTTAATTAGACCAGAGATATACATGATTAGTATTTGAGATACACACATGTTTATATGGACTATTACTCTTGTGTTCTCACTTTAGTTTAACTATTGTGTATATCCTTATTCTAAGACATGTGCATTTATATCATATTGGTTTATATTTAATTTTTGTGCTTCATGTTTTGATTACATATTTAGATGTAGTTTTCATTGTGTAGATGCTTGTACAACTAATGAGCCACATTTGATTCTTATATGTTTGTGTCTAATGCTCATTTGTACCCATTAGATGTACTAGTATAGCCTAATTTTGATGATTCTTACATTCCAACTTGTATTCCCTATTTTTAGATATGTTTTTAAATAAAAATATATTTAACTTCATGTATATGATAATTTTGTTAAAACTATTGGATATATATATATATACCCTTAAGTCATTTGCGTTTATGCAAAATTTCTTTATGAACTCAATTGTGTTTGGATATGTATACATACTTCTAGTTTAGACATAACATACATATGCCTTGAAGTTTGAATTATTTTGATGAAAATTAAATTTTCATGTTTATAAAGGAATTTCTTATTGAGCTAAATTGTCTATTCCCATGATTTCATTGATTACATAGTTCTTACATTCATATTATTCTTATTTACTCATGATTTTTATTTTCATGAGCTTTATATATGCTTTATAGACTTTGAGTGTCAATTGTCGTGTGACCTACATGTTTTTCATGGAAAATATTTATATTTTATTCCTTACTTGAAGGATTTCACACTAGTTTTCAAATATTATCTTCAAACTAGTCATTATTCTTCAAATTGGTAGAGTTTTCAAACATGTTAAACTATTTTCAATCTTATTTTGAAAATCCCACCAACCCAAGGGCGGATGGATGGGCGACCATACCTTGTATGCCTAATTGAAAAGCTTTTTAACATGTGCATGAAAGGGAGGTATTTATGAGTTATACATTTAATCCTCATTATATTTTCAATTGGTATCTCAATTGATATTTTCATGTTTGTATACTCATTTGTGTTTTTCTGTACATGTATGCTTCAGCTTCAAATAGGATCAATTTCGATTGGTGTTTACCTTTTTATACATATATATGTGATTTGATTGTGCTTATATCTTTACATCCTAAAGCATAAATTATGTTTATGTTAAGCTTGATTTAGTCCTTAATGTCAATTATTTTTCAATTGGTATCTTATACAAGTTTATGCATTGTTTTTATTGGTATTTCATAAAGGGAGAGAAAATTCATGTTTTATATATGCATGTTTATGCATGATTCTCATGTTTATGAATCCTTAAAAGATTGAGATTTTTATATATACATGCTTATGTCATTTATATGCATGTTTATTTTTTTTTTTCAATTGATATCAGAGCATATGTGTTTTGTTTTCAATTGACATCAAAGCATATATGTTAATATATGTTATTTGTTTATGTATACATTGAATATCCTTATTGTTTATAGTTATGCATGAGTTAAGGGGGAGTTTCTATGAAGCTTAACTTTAATCCATGCATATATAACTCCATGAGTTTTGTCATCATCAAAAGGGAGAGATTGTTCGCCCAGAGGCCCATCACTCTAGTTTTGATGATGATTAACTCATGTAGTTATAGTTTACTAATAATCTTGTGATATTTAGTTTCAGATATTTGATCAAGATATTAGTAGGTGATTAGCTTCAACAAAGAAGTTTTGGAGCTTTTACATGTACATTCAAGAGTTCGAGCGTCAAGATCGCATCTAACACTCGGTTGGAGTTAAGCTCGTTGGATCGCATTTGAATCAAGTCGGCTTGGAGACAAGAAGACTTCGGTTTGTGTTTAGTTTAGTTGTTTAGATCTTATGTAAAGATTAGATAGTGTTGATATGCTCAAGTTCACATACACACACAAGTTTTGAGCTTATTGGTTTTGGTTTTTCGGTTTAACCAATTTTGGATTTCATGTCAAAAACATAGATATATATCGTTACATATATATATTAAATTCTATCCATATACAACATGCTTCAAACTTGTTTCAATATCATGTTTTTGTATTTACATGAGTTTTCGAGAAAACGGTTTTTCATTTCAAAAATTCAAGTTTTGCAAAATACGATTTTTTATTTAAGCCAAATTTCAATATCACAAAAATGGTTCAAATTGTTTATAATATGTGTTGAATTTTACTCACACATATTTGTATTTCAAAGATCTTAAAAGAACTTATTTTCGTGGAATTTATTGTTGGCCCAGATGCCTTCCACTCTAGTTTTGATGATGATTAACTTATGTAGTTATTATTTACTAATAATCTTGTGATGTTTAGTTTCAGATACTTAACCAAGATATTAGTAGGTGATTAGCTTCAACAAAGATATTTTGGAGCTTTCACATGGTGATTCAAGAGCCCGAGCGTCAAAATTCATATCTAGCATTCGTTGGAGTCAAGCTCGGTGGATCACGTTTGGATCGAGTCGACTTGGAGACATCGCTCTACAAGAAGACTTCGGTACATAGTTTAGTTTATGTTTTAGATCCATTGTTAAAGATTAGATAGTGTGATATGCTCAAGTTCACAACACACACACTTGTTTAAGTTTCATGTTTTGGTTTTCGATTTTTGTTTAACCGATCTTGATTTTCATGAATAGATAAAATCAACAAGTTTACATGATTTAATGTATATTAGATTTGTTCTATATACATATATGCTTCATCTATTTAAACAAACTTAGTTTGATAGTCTATTTCATGAGTTTGGTGTTTTGGTATTTTAACAAAACGTATTTTTGGATTTATTGTCAAAAACATTGATATATATCTTTATATGTATATTGGATTATATTCATATACGATATGCCTCAAAGTTGTTTCAATATCATATTTTTGTATTTGGATGAGTTTTGGACAAAACGATTTTCCATTTCAAAAATTCAAGTTTTGAAAAATACGAGTTTTGATTTTCGGCAAAATTTCTAAGTTACAAAAATAGTTCAAAATGTTTGTAACATGTCTTGATTTTACTCACATGTTTGTATATCAAAATATAATATTGAACCTATTTTTGTAAATTTTCGTGATTTTATGAGATTTTATTTAAATCTAAAAAGTCAACATTTTAATCCCTAAAATATGTCTTGTCTGGCTTCTGCTGGTCGACCGGACCGGTCGACCGAGTTAGGAGTCGGTCGACCGACGTGCACAGAATGTGCACGCCAGTTTTGCTAGAGGGCCGGTCGACCGCCAGAGAGCTTCTGCTCTCTGGAAAGCCCCGGTCGACCGGGTCGGTCGACGGCAGAGAGCTCTGCTCTTTGTTCCAGGCCACGGTCGACCAGGCCGGTCGACCATTGCCCCAACGGTCAAAAATATGACCGTTGGCGGTCGATCAGGCCGTTCGACCGACAGCCGTCTGGGCTGAAAAATTGCCCCAACGGCTAGTTTTTCCTAGCCTATATATTGGGGGTTCTATGGACTGGTTTTCAATAAGTTTTTGAGAGAAAAATTTATGATCTTTTCAAGTGTTTTAAGAGCAAGTTTTAAAGAGTTTTAGAGCTTCAAAGATTTGATCTTCATTGTTTTAAAGTGTTTTTTATTTTAAAGAAAATAGTCTTTTTGGGAATTTGTTTTTGGTCTAAAAATTTTATATCTATTTGGAGATTTCTCAAGTGATTTTCTTTGTTCGAAAACTTTATTTTCTCACACTTGAGCCTATTTTACTATCCTATCTATAGGATCTTTATTTTTGTGGGAGAAGTTATTTGTGGTTGAGATAGACCATCAAGTGTTATACCCCTCCTTTATTTGTGATCCCTCTAAGTGTAGAGGTTGATTGAGTTGTATCCCTCTATTGTGAGGTGATAGTAGAGGTGAGTTTGTATCCCTCTTAGTGAAGAGGTGGATTATGGTTGTTTGGCTAAGTGCCTATCCCTCTATTGAGAGGTGAATTTTGTTGTGGCTTTGTGCCTTGCCCCTAGTAAGAGGTTGTATTCGGTTGAGAGAGGAGTTGTGTACTCCAGGCTGTATTGCCCCAAATCCTCAGTGGAGGTGCCCTGTGTGGGAGTCCTGTGTGGACAAGTTAGTGGAAATCCTTCTGTGTAAAGGCGGGGACGTAGAGCTGTGTGCTCGAACCTCGAAACATATTCGTGTGTTTGTATTTGATCCATTGACTCTAACTCTCTCTCTTTATATTGTGCCTTATATCATTTCATATTGCTCATTCATATATTATATGCTGGCTTACTTGTGTGTGCCTCACTTGTGTTTAACCACGAGAGCTTCATATAGCACCTCAACTCTTATGCAGAGGAATCAAGAGGAGTTAGTCCAGAGCCCTTCACCGGGAATTCGGTTACACTTGTGGTTACACTAAGTGTGTTGCATTTTAGTTTTTATTTTCGCATTTGTTTCATTAGATTAGTCGTACACCTATTCATCCCCCTCTAGGTGTACTTACAATTAGTATTAGAGCCTAAGCTCCTGATATTTGGTTTAACCACCTAGGAGTGTGATCTTGGTTAGCTAATCTACATTTGCATTTGCATATTTATATTGTTTACACACACTCATGGATTGCTTGTCACCTCCCATGTTTGATGTCTCCAACATTGACATGTGAAAATTTAGGATGTCCATGTAATTAAAACCCTAGGCTTGCATGTTTCCCTTACCGCTACCAAGAAATCCTATCTTGGTAATAGCAAGCATATAGAGGCCAATGCACAAGCCCTTGAGGCACTTGGAAGCACACTTAATAAAGAATATTTGTGCTTAGTTTCTAATTGTGATTCCGTCTTTGCAGTGTGGAACACGTTGACCTCCTCCGAGCTTCAAACGCCCAACTTTGTGGAGGATGAATCTAGTGGAGAATCCGAGCAACTATGCTACATGGTCCAAGGAATGACTCCCTTGAGGTATATCGGAATCTCAATTAGATGATAATGATGCTGGTTCTTCTTGTGATGATTATATTGATCCAAATGCTTTAAATGAAGAACTATCAATTGTTTGTGAAAAATTGTTAGAAAAATATAATCTTTTGAAAAAAAAGAGTTTTGAACTAAAAGAAGAAAATAAGGATTTGTGTTCAAGACTTGATTTGATTTTGTAAGAGAAGGAAGAGATTTCAAGTGAACGTGACTCACTTAAATCTCAAATGGACCTTGCCATAAAGAAAAATGAGATTTTGAAAACAAAAAATGATTGCAATGATATTTTGAAGAAAAATGAGATCTTGTCTTCAAAACTTGATTTTGTTGTAAAAGAAAATGTTTCTTTGAAAAACAAAATGATTTAATTTCAGAAGATTTAGAAGTTTGTTTAAATGAAAATAAATCTTTAAAAGTTGATTTAGATTCTCATGTTTGCCATGCTAGTGTAGCTTCACCATCTAACTCACATATTACATGCTCCACTTCTTCTAACATTGAAAATGATATATTTATGCTTAAGAAGAGTGTGGATTGTTTGGGCTCCACTTTGAGCCATTGTGCTTTGAACCATACACGTTTGGAATCTATGTTTCAAAAGAAAACAAGTTCCATTTTTACATGCACACAAACCACGGCATACACATGCTTCCCACGTTCACTCCCATAACACGATGTATACTCATGTATACACTTGTATACATTATGGACGTAAGGGCCACCTTACTAAATTTTGCTATGATAAGATACATGATGTAAATTTAGCAACTAAATTTGTTTGGGTTAGGAAAGGAGCTAACCCCCATGGACCCAAAAGAGTATGGGTACCAAAATCCACCCCTATCTTATTTGATGTAGGTGTGGGCTCTCACATGACGTGAGAGAGTGATGGTGCCTTGAAATGGATGCGTTCCGAGACTAAAGATGACTATTTGGATGCATCACTTTCAAGGAGTGTTATGGTGGGAGGACCACCTTGGTTTGGAGATATAGAGATGTGCCTCTTCGATTTTGGTAACAATCTCTTACTCCTCATTTATTATTTACATGCTTTTCATATCATTGATTTTAGCATGTTTTGATGTTCCATGATTAATATGTTATATGCCATGATATTTAGATTAGTGATATACATGTTTAGTTATTTGAGACACCCATGTTTAATATGGACTTATATCTTTGTGTTCTCACGTTTGTTTTAATAATGTGTATGTTCTAGATTTATGCATGTGCATATACATAATGATCATATGTATGTTTATGAGTTTTTGTTTTGTTTTTCATGCTTCATGTTTTGATTACATGTTTAGATGTTAGTTTTCATTAAAACTTAGGTATATACTTGTACAACTAGTGAGCCACAAATAGACTATTATATGTTTGTGCTTCAACGCTCATTTGTACCTATTAGTTGTACTAGTATAGTCTAGTTTAGATGATTCAAACATTTTGACTTGTATTCTATATTTTTGACATACCTTATTATTTATGTTTAACTTCATGTATATGTTTATTCTGTCCAAATTAATAGCTAATACATATACATCCTTGAGTCATTTGCCTTCATGATATACTTTTGTGGACTCATTTATATTTAGATATGTATGTATACTTTAGTTTGTACATGACATACATATACCTTTGAAGGATTCTAGTTTTTGATGATTTTCATTTTTTTAAGGAATTTCATTTTAAGCTTGATTGCCTAGTTTCATGATAATGTGTTTCACATAATCTTATACACTCACTTTATTCAATATTTTCTCATGATTTTGTTTTCATGAGTATAATTTGTGCTTTATAGATTTCGAGTGTTTGGTGATCATGTGATTTACATATTTTTCATGAAATATATTTTTGTTTTATTCCTTGCTTGAAGGATTTCGTACTAGTTTACAAATTTTTCTTATAACTAATTCGTATTCTTCATTTTGGAAGAGTTTTCAATTATGCTAAACTATTTTCAAACCTATTTTTGAAAACCCTTTCCATTTAAAGGGCGGTTGGTTGAGCGATCATGCCTTATATGCTTATTATTGAAAATTCTTTTAAACATGTGCATAAAATAGGTAGTAGGAAGTATGAGTTATACACTTAATCTTATTATGTTTTCAATTGGTATCATTGTATCTTTTCAATTGGTGTCACTATTGACATTCTTTTTGTATTCTCATATATGTTTTTATATATGTATGCGTACACTTCAAATAGTATCAACTTCGATTGGTATTTAATTTTCATACATATATAGATATATATGCTTTATTTGTGCTTACCATATCTCTATATCTTTGAGCACAAATTTTGGTTATGCTAAACTTGATTTCTTAAATGACTATTATATTTCAATTGATTATGTTTCAATTGGTATCTTATACAAGCTTATGCATCATTTTATTTGGTATTTCATAAAGGGGGAGAAAATTCGTATTTCATTTTACCTTTCGTATTTTATTACTCCCACACTTTATGTTGAAAAATGATTGAAAAAGGATATTAATTATTGTTGGTATCATATGCTTCTAATGAAAATTACTTTCAATTGGTACTAATCTTTATAATTGATATCAAGATTATCTATATATCTTTTAATTGATATCAAAATTTTTGGTTGGATTCGTCAAATGATTTATTTACTTACAATTGGTATTTAAAATTTATGTTAAATATTTGTTTTATGTACTTTCAATTGGTATGATTTATTGATATCATGATGCACTAAATTGATATATTTTTTAATTGGTATCATAAAGTTTTGATTGATTTCACCTTTATTGATTTTTTTTTGTTTAAGACAAAAAGGGGGAGAACAATGTTTTATATGTTTTCTTTGACCCCTTTATTGATGATTGACAAAAAGGGGGAGAAGTATTTATGAGTTTATATGCATATTTAAGTATTTGTGAGTTTATATGCATGTTTATTGGTTTATTTGAGTTGGTATCAAGAGCTTTTATTGTTTCATACTTTGTTGTTTTGTTTTATTGATATCAAGAAACTTTTGTTAAAATTTTGATTGTTGGTATCAAGAGCTTGTATTAATTATCTTTCAATTGGTATCAAGAATTTTTGATGATTGGTATCAAGAGCTTTCAAGATTTTTGATTGATTGGTATCAAGAGGTTTCAAGAGTTTTTTTTATGATTGGTATCAAGAGCTTTTATTGCTTTTATTGATAAAATTTTCAAATTGAAATTTTTATTGGTATCAAGAGTAATTATCTAAGAACATGTTTATTTCAAAAGGAAAAAGGAATTTATTTAAAAGTTTGGTATCACGAGCATGTTCATTTCATTGTTTTATGCATGTTGATGCATATTCATGTTTAGTATTTATTGCATATATTTTATTGTTTATTGTTATACATGAGTTAAGGGGGAGCTTCTTTGAAGCTTAACTTTAATCCATGCATATATAACTCCATGAGTTTTGTCATCATCAAAAAGGGAGAGATTGTTGGCCCAGAGGCCTTCCACTCTAGTTTTGATGATGATTAACTCATGTAGTTATTGTTTATTAATAATCTTGTGATGTTTAGTTTCAGATACTTTACCAAGATATTAGTAGGTGATTAGCTTCAACAAAGATATTTGGAGCTTTCACATGGTGATTCAAGAGCCAGAGCGTCAAAGTTCATATCTAGCACTCGTTGGAGTCAAGCTGGGTGGATCACGTTTGGATCGAGTCGACTTGGAGACGACGCTCTACAAGAAGAGTTCGGTACATAGTTTAGTTTATATTTTAGATCCATTTGTTAAAGATTAGATAGTGTGATATGCTCAAGTTCACAACACACACACTTGTTTAAGTTTCATGTTTTGGTTTCAGTTTTTAGTTTAACCGATCTTGGTTTTCATGAATAGATAGAATCAACAAGTTTACATGGTTTAATGTATATTAGATTTGTTTTATATACATATATGCTTCATCTATTTAAACAAACTTAGTTTGATAGTCTATTCATGAGTTTGGTGTTTTTATATTTTTAACAAAACGTATTTTGGATTTATTGTCAAAAACATTGATATATATCTTTATATGTATATTGGATTATATTCATATACTATATGCCTCAAAGTTGTTTCAATATCATGTTTTTGTATTTGGATGAGTTTTGGACAAAACGATTTTCTATTTCAAAAATTCAAGTTTTGGAAAATACGAGTTTTGATTTTCGGCAAAATTTCTAAGTTACAAAAATAGTTCAAAATGTTTGTAACATGTCTTGATTTTACTCAAACATATTTGTATATCAAAATATAATATTGAACTTATTTTTGTAGATTTTTCGTGATTTTATGGGATTTTATTTAAAGCTAAAAAGTTAACATTTTAATCCCTAAAATATGTCTGGTCTGGCTTCTGCTAGTCGACCGGACCGGTCGACCAAGTTAGGAGTCGGTCGACCGAGTCGGCCGACCGACGTGCACAGAATGTGCACGCCAGTTTGGCTGGAGGGCCGGTCGACCGACCCTGTGACCGCCAGAGAGCTTCTGCTCTTTGGAAAGCCCCGGTCGACCGGGTCGGTCGACCGGCAGAGAGCTCTGCTCTCTGTTCCAGGCCACGGTCGACCGGGCCGGTCGACCGTTACCCCAACGGTCAAAAATATGATCGTTGGCGGTCGACCGGGCCGGTCGACCGACAGCCGTATGGGCTGAAAAATTGCCCCAACGACTAGTTTTTCCTAGCCTATATATTGGGGGTTCTATGGACCGGTTTTCAACAAGTTTTTGAGAGAAAAATTTCTGATCTTTTCAAGTGTGAAAAATTTCTGATCTTTTCAAGTGTTTTTAAGAGCAAGTTTTAAAGAGTTTTAGAGTTTCAAAGATTTGATCTTCAATTGTTTTAAAGTGTTTTTATTTTCAAAGAAAATAGTCTTTTGGGAATTTGTTTTTTGTCTAAAAATTCTATATCTATTTGGAGATTTCTCAAGTGATTTTCTTTGTTCAAAACACTTTATTTTCTCACACTTGAGCCTATCTTGCTATCCTATCTATAGGATCTTTATTTTTATGGGAGAAGTTGTTGTGGTTGAGATAGACCACCAAGTGTTGTACCCCTCCTTTATTTGTGATATCCCTCTAAGTGTAGAGGTTGATTGAGTTGTATCCCTCTATTATGAGGTGATAGTGGGGGTTGAGTTTGTATCCCTCTTAGTGAAGAGGTGGATTGTGATTGTTTGGCTAAGTGCCTATCCTCTATTGAGAGGTGGATTTTGATGTGGCTTTGTGCCTTGCCTCTAGTAAGAGGTTGTATTCAGTTGAGAGAGGAGTTGTGTACTCCCGGTTGTATTGCCCCAAATCCTCAGTGGAGGTTCCCTGTGTAGGAGTCCTGTGTGGACAAGTTAGTGAAAATCCTTCTATGTGAGGCGGGGACGTAGAGCTGTGTGCTCGAACCTCGAAACATATTCGTGTGTTTGCGTTTGATCCATTGACTCTAACTCTCTCTCTCTTTTATATTGTGCCTTGCATCATTTCATATTACTCATTCATATATTATATGCTTGGCTTGCTTGTGTGTGCCTCACTTGTGTTTAACCACGAGAGTTTCATATAGCACCTCAACTCTTATTCAGAGGAATCAAGAGGAGTTAATCCAGAGCCCTTCACCGGGAATTCGGTTACACTCGTTGGTTACACTAAGTGTGTTGCATTTTAGTTTTTATTTCCGTATTTTGTTCATTAGATTAGCCGTACACCTATTCACCCCCCTCTAGGTGTACTTACATTTATGTGTATTTTATGAGATTTTTTAGATGGCAAAAAGATAAGTTTTTAATCCCTTAAAGTTTGGACCTGGCCTTCTGTCGGTCGACCGGCTGGTCGACCGAGGCAGAAGTTGGTCGACCGGTCCGGTCAACCGACGTGCACAGGCCAGTGGGCTGGAGGGCCATTCGACCGGGCCGGTCGACCGCTAGAGAATTCTGCTGTCTGGAAATAGCCCCAGTCGACCGCGCAGAGGGCTGCTGCTCTCTGTATCCAGTCCCGGTCCGGGCGGTCGACCGTGGCTCAATGGTCATAAAATGACCGTTGGCTGGTCAATCGGGCGGTCGACCGGAAGGTCATTTCTAACCTTTCCTGGCTGCCAACGGGCAAAATTTTGCAGGGTATAAATACCCATCCTCTTGAGCTGTTTTAGATAAGTTTTTAGAGAGCAATATTTCTCACCTTTACAAGTGTTTAACAGAAAGTTTTTAAAAGAGTTTTGGGCTTAAAGATTTCATCTTTATTTGTTTTTTTAAAGGGTTGAAAAAATCAAAGAAAAATAGAGTATTTGGGAATTGGTTTTTGATCTTCATTTTTATATCTATCTAGAAGTTTTTCCAAGAATATTTTCTTTGTGATTTGTTTTCCAAACTCTTTATTTTCTTACACTTGAGCTATCTATCTATCCTATCTATTAGGATCTTGTTTTATGAGAAAAATTGGTTTGTGGTTTAGTGAGACCACCAAGAATTGTAAACCTTCTTTTATTTGTGTTCCCTCTTGTGTAGAGGTGATTGTGGAGGTTGTGTTGGTATCCTTCTAAGTGTAGAGGTGATTGAGGTTGGTGTTTGACTTTGAGCCTTATCCCTCTAGTGAGAGGTGATTGTGGAGGTTGTATTTGGTTGTGTTGGTATCCCTCTAAGTGTAGAGGTGATTGTGGTGGTGTTAGGCTTTAGACTTATCCCTCTATTGTGAGGTTGATTGTTGTTTGGCTAAATGTCCATCCCTCTAAGTGTAGAGGTGATCGTTATTGTGCCTTGCCTCTTGTGTAGAGGTTGTTATTGGTTGAGAGAGGAGTTGTATACTCCAAGTTTGTATTACCCAAATTCTCAGTGGAGGTTCCTTGTGTGGGAAGTCCTGTGTAGACGATAAAGTGAAAATCCTTCTGTGTGAAGGCGGGGAGGTAGAGCATTGGCTCGAACCTCGAAACATATCTCGGTGTTTGCGATTGATCCACTATCTCTAAACTCTCTCTTATATTGTGTCTTACATTATTTCATATTGTTCATATTATAGTTATATGCTTGGTATTATTTGTGTGCCATACTAGTGTTGAACTAAGAGAGCTTTACATAGCACCTCAACTCTTATTTAGAGGAATTTAGAGAGGTAGTCTAGAGCCCTTTACTGGGAATTCGGCAACACTCTTTGATTACACTAAGTTTGTTGTAATTGTTGGAGGAGAGAGTACAGTAGAGGAGGTGAATTCATGCCAGGTGCTGTTGAACATTGCCAAGGAGTCTACGACGAAAGGCAAAGGAACAGCGGGCAGGAAAAAACAACAGCAGCAGGAAAAGACAGAGGTCGGTCGACCGTCCGGTCGACCGACGTGCACAACATGCACAGGAGTTGGGGCGGTCGACCGGCCCGGTCGACCGAGGGCTCTGACTGACAAGACCCAACTCTCGGTTTTTTCGGTCGACCGTCCCGGTCGACCGGAAGCCCGTGACTGTCAAACCCCAAACTCTCAGGTTTTTTCGGTCGACCGGCCCGGTCGACCGGTATTGGAGAATTGGGAGGTCGGTCGACCGGTCCGGTCGACCGACACGCGGGTTCTGGGTTTTTCTGCTGATCCGTTGTATGAGGTATTTAAGCCTAAAGGATTTCTAGGGTTTAATCGCTCTGCGAAAATTGTATTTGCTGAAGTTCTCTTGTATTCAAAAAGACTTAGAGCAACTTGTATTCATCTTCCTAATAGTAAAACCTCTCCATTGATTGCCCCGAGGACGTAGGCACGTTGGCCGAACCTCGTTAAAACTTGGTGTTTTTGATTTGTGAGTTTTCTCTTGTGATTGCATTGTGCTGGAGATCTAGGGATTCTCTGTTGGTTTGTTGTTGTGATTGTTTGCGCGCACAACAAGTGGTATCAGAGCCAGGCTACGCTTGGGATTCTGAGGATTCGAGGGCTCCAGATCTGATCAGGTGGAGATCGTGTGTCGATCTCAGGTCAGAGGTATTGGTGTTCGAGGAGATCGTGTGTCGATCTCAGGAGGACACAAGGAGGGCTTGTTGAATCAGTGATTGGAGTAGATCCGGTGAGAAACTCGATCTAGGGTTTCAAGAGGCAGAAGAAACTACTTCCGTTAAAACAATGAATCACTCAAGGATCGAAGTTGTCAAGTTCAATGGAACTAATAATTTCGGGATGTGGAGGTGTGAGGTCATGGATGCATTGAATGCACAGAACCTCGAGGACACGCTCCTATTAGAGAGGAAGAAGACCACTACTACTGAGGAAGAGTGGGCGAAGATGAATAGGTCGGCATGTGGCTTGATACGTTCATGCTTGTCACAAGACATCAAATATCTTGTACAACATGAGACGTCAGCGAAGAAACTGTGGAATACTCTTGAGAAGAAGTACCTGACAAAGAGTGTGGAGTCTAGGTTGCAACTTAAGAGTAAGCTGTATCAGTTCAGGATGCAGAGGGGAAGCACAGTAAACGAGCACATCAACCGATATACGAAGCTTCTTACATACTTGCTAAATGTGGATGTCACTGTAAGTGAGGAAGACAAGTCAGTTATTCTCCTGAACTCACTCCCACCGGAGGAGTATGAGACATTCACTATGACATTCATAAATGGAAGGCAAACCTTAGTTTATGATGAAGTGTCGTCAGCACTGATGAGTTATGAGACAAGGAAGAATGAGAGACATTCAGGTCGGTCTAGTTCATCAGCGGAGGCTTTGGAAGTAAGAGGCAGGAATTCATCGAGGAAAGGCAAGGAGGTGAGAGGAATCGAAGTCTAGGTCGGGCTTCAGGGATCTTAAGAAAAATCAGTGCATGTTCTGCAAAGAGATTGGGCACTGGAAGGTTGACTGTCCAAGTACAAGGGAAGAAGAAGGAATCAAAGTCTGAGGCAAATCTGGTAAGGGTGACAAAGGCTACAAGCGGTAAATCACAGGCAGATGGAGCAGATTCAGATTCTTCAGAGTTCTCTTTTTCAGTGACTACTCCTGTTGTAGGTTACTCAGTGGATAAAGAGTGGATCCTGGACACAGGTGCTACATATCATGTATGCCCTAATCGAGATTGGTTTACCAGTCTTGAGAAGTTGGAGGGGTGTTCGGTCGTCATGGGCGACGATCATCCGTGCATCATGGAGGGTGTAGGCACTATTCCGATCAGGATGTTTGACGGGATGGTGAGGGAGCTGAAAGAAGTGAGATATGTACCTCAGCTGAAGAGGAACTTGATCTCTGTGGGTGCTTTGGAATCATTGGGGCTCAGTGTGTCTATTAAAGAAGGTGTTCTTAAAATGACAAAGGGCTCAATGGTGGTGTTGAAGGCCGACCGCCGGAACAATTTTATTACTTGAAGGGTAGTACAGTGACAGGGCAGGTGGCAGCTTCTACCAGTCAGAAGGAAGATCTAACCGGCTATGGCACATGAGGCTGGGACATGCAGGGGAGAAATCGATGCAAGCTCTTGTGAGGAAAGGGCTGCTGAAGGGTGCAGAGACCTGCAAATTGGATCTGTGTGAACATTGCATCATCGGCAAGAAGACGAGGTGAAGTTTGGTACAGCTTCACACTGCACCGAAGGCATTCTTGATTATGTTCACACGGATGTATGGGGACCTTCCAAGACTGCATCAATTGGAGGTAACCACTATTTTGTGTCGTTCATTGATGACTATTCTAGGCGATGTTGGGTGTACACTATGCGACACAAAAGTGAAGTCCTAGAATTGTTTGTGAAGTGGAAGGCTAATCAGGAGAGAAGCACGGGAAGGAAAGTCAAGGTCCTCCGTTCTGACAACGGAGGAGAGTACAAGTCAGATCCGTTCCTACAGCTATGTCTAGATGAGGGCATAGAGAGACACTTCACAGTAGGGAAACTCCGCAACAGAATGGGGTGGCTGAAAGAATGAATCGGACTTTACTAGAGAAGGTTCGGTGCATGTTGTCAAATGCAGGACTGCCAAAGAAGTTTTGGGCTGAAGCTTTGGGGCATGCATGCCATCTTGTGAACAGGTTGCCGTCATCTGCAATAGGGGGAAGACTCCTCTGGAAGCTTGGTCAGGAAAAGATGCTGTGGACTATGATTTGCTACGGGTCTTCGGATGTCCAGCCTACTACCATGTCAAAGAAGACAAGTTGGATCCGAGAGCAAAGAAAGGGGTGTTCATTGGCTTCAAGCGAGGAACCAAGGGGTTCAAGATTTGGGACCAACAGGACAACAAGTTCATAATCAGCAGGGATGTCACATTTGATGAGGCCTCGATGATGAAGCCTACGGTCTCTCAGCAGGTGGAGACCAACAAGACCAAGAAGCTATTGCAGCAGGTGGAGAGTGATGCAAATCCACCATCTCTAGAGGACACAGTGTCAGTGAAGATCATTCCTGAGGTGACACAGGAGGTGATCAAGTTGCAGAAGAAGATGCTGAAGTTGTTGAAGAGGATCAGGAGCAGGTCATGGGTACTGTTCCAGATACTACTGCAGTTGGAAGACCACGGAGGAATACTAGGAGACCAGGCTGGCTCACCACCGATATGGTTGTTTCATATGCACTTCCAGTTGTTGAAGAGGCTATTCCATCTACTTTCAGGGAAGCTGAGATTAGTTCAGAAGCTGAGTTATGGAAAGGGGCCATGAATGAAGAGATGCAATCTCTTTATAAGAACAACACATGGGAACTGACCAAGTTGCCCAAGGGGAAGAAGGCCATAGGGTGCAAGTGGGTATTTGCTAAGAAGCAGGGATCACTCCAAGAAGATAAAGTGCGCTACAAGGCAAGGCTGGTGGCTAAAGGCTACGCACAGAGAGAAGGAATCGACTACAACGAGGTGTTCTCCCCGGTAGTGAAGCACTCGTATATTCGGATTCTATTGGCTTTGGTGGCGCAGAATGAGTTGGACCTTGACCAACTTGATGTGAAGACCGCCTTTCTCCACGGCGATCTTGAGGAGGAGATCTATATGAATCAGCCCATAGGTTACAAAGCTGCAGGGAAAGAGGAGTTGGTATGTAAGCTGAAGAAATCGCTGTACGGTTTGAAGCAGTCTCCTAGACAGTGGTACAAGCGATTTGACAGCTTCATCAGGAAGAAGAAGTACACACGAAGCCACTTCGACCCATGTGTGTACTACAACAAGTTACCATCAGGGGAGTATATCTATCTACTTCTCTATGTAGATGATATGCTGATTGCTTCTAGGTCAAGATCTGCTATTGATTCTCTGAAGAAGACGTTATCGTCTGAGTTCGAGATGAAGGATCTGGGGGAAGCAAGAAAAGTATTGGGCATGGAGATCACAAGGGACAGGGATGCTGGCAGGATAAGCTTGACTCAGAAGGGCTATCTGGAGAAGGTACTGCAGAGGTTTAATATCGGGAAAGATACTAAGACTGTTAGTACACCAATGGCGCCGCATTTCAAGTTGTCAGCGAAGATGTCTCCAAGGAGTGTTCAAGAGCGTGAGCATATGTCTCATGTTCCATATGCCAATGCGGTGGGTAGCTTGATGTATGCAATGGTGTGTACGAGGCCAGATATTTCACAGGCAGTCTCCATGGTGAGTCGATACATGCATGATCCTGGACAGAGTCATTGGGAAGCTGTGAAATGGATTCTGAGGTACATCAAGGGAACTGTTGATGTAGGCCTGGTATTTGAGAAGGACAACACCGGAAAGCAGGAATGCATAGGTTATGTGGATTCAGACTATGCAGGTGATCTTGACAAACGCCGGTCGACGACGGGATATGTCTTCACATTCTCACAGGCACCGGTGAGTTGGCGCTCCACACTTCAGTCTACCGTCGCGTTGTCGACCACAGAGGCTGAATATATGGCTTTGATAGAGGCTATGAAGGAGGCAATCTGGCTTCAGGGATTGCTTGATGATCTGGGCGTGGAACAGGATATTTTGAAGATAAACTGTGACAGCATGAGTGCCATCTACTTGGCAAGGAACCAGGTCTATCATGCAAGGACGAAGCATATTGATGTCAGGTATCATTTTGTACGGGAGATTCTAGAAGAAGGTGACATTGACTTGTTGAAAGTTCACACTTCGGAGAATCCGGCCGATATGCTTACAAAGGTGGTGACGGGAGTGAAGTTTGCACACTGCAAAGACTTGCTCCATGTCCTTCAGGTGAAATGAGCTTGCTGAAGCTCATTTGGGTGAACTACGGACGGCTTGATCCCTTGGGCAAGGGGTACGTAGGCAACCGGGTTGGTGCAGCCGCTATCGAGTCGGAATTCGGCTCAGATTTGGAAATCTTCACCGAGGTGGAGAATTGTTGGAGGAGAGAGTACAGTAGAGGAGGTGAATTCATTCCAGGTGCTGTTGAAGATTGCCAAGGAGTCTACGACGAAAGGCAAAGGAACAGCGGGCAGGAAAAAACAGCAGCAGCAGGAAAAGACAGAGGTCGGTCGACCGGTCCGGTCGACCGACGTGCACAACATGCACAGGAGTTGGAGCGGTCGACCGGCCCGGTCGACCGAAGGGCTCTGACTGACAAGACCCAACTCTCGGGTTTTTTCGGTCGACCGTCCCGGTCGACCGGAAGCCCGTGACTGTCAAACCCCAAACTCTCGGTTTTTTCGGTCGACCGGCCCGGTCGACCGGTATTGGAGAATTGGGAGGTCGGTCGACCGACACGCGGGTTCTGGGTTTTTTCTGCTGATCCGTTGTATGAGGTATTTAAGCCTAAAGGATTTCTAGGGTTTAATCGCTCTGCGAAAATTGTATTTGCTGAAGTTCTCTTGTATTCAAAGAGACTTAGAGCAACTTGTATTCATCTTCCTAATAGTAAAACCTCTCCATTGATTGCCCCGAGGACGTAGGCACGTTGGCCGAACCTCGTTAAAACTTGGTATTTGTGATTTGTGAGTTTTCTCTTGTGATTGCATTGTGCTGGAGATCTAGGGATTCTCTGTTGGTTTGTTGTTGTGATTGTTTGCGCGCACAACAGTAATTTGTTTTAATTCCGCATCATTTGTCATTAGATTAGCCTTACACCTATTCATCCCCCTCTAGGTGTACTTTCACCAACTCCTCCACCATTTACAGTTGCTTTAGAGTACTTTTAGTACAGGTGGTCAAGTGCGACTGATACGAGGAACCGTCTAGCATCGAATGCGATCGAGATGACAATATGCGGGAAGTATTAGCTGGATGCGAAAAAGAGAAGTCAAAATAAAACAATTGACGATCTCATTGAAGAATCTCTAGAAGACTCCCAGAAGATGAATAAAGACTTGAATTTTTTTTATTTATGATTGATAAAAATGTATAAAGAATGAAGACTTGTACTTTTTTATGTATTATGATAAATTTGAAAAAATTGATTTATACTTCAATTGTATTTGTATCAATTATCCATTTTATCGAATCATTAATAAAAATATATATTTTTATTTCACGCCTTGTAATATTTTTTGCTATTGAATAAGGAATTTTTGGGAATTTTAAAGATTTTTTTTAAAGATTTTTTAAATTTTTTTTAAGGTTTTTATGTTTTTTATTTTTTTTATTAATTGCCGGGCTGGCACGGGCCGGCCCAGATCTGGCCCGAGGCCTAGGGCACCCGGGCCTTGGGCCATGCCGGGGTTCCATTTATGGAACCCGAGCCGGGCCGGGCCGCCTGCCTTTTGCCCGGCCTCTGGCCCGCCGTGCCCGGGCCAGGTTTGGCCTGGCACGACCTAATTGACACCCCTATTGACGAGAATGAAGACCGAAGGAGTTAAGTGGATATTGGATTCGGTCAGTAGCAGGCAAATTCTTCAAGTCACCTGTCCTCTCGTACTCGATTCCAACGGAAATCCATTATGTGCTCCCCAAGTCAAAGTCAATTATGAAAGGTGTTGTGTAATTCTTTTTCTTTTTCAAGCTGAATTTTGAGGATTTAATACATGTCTGAATTTCATCTTTTAAGAAAGCTGGGCACTCTCGTCTTTGCCCCAAGTTCTTAGTAGAAGTTCTAATTCCCAAATTGGTAGAAAGTTCTTGATTTCCTCCCTGACTTCAGGTTGAGATGGCGCCAAAGAACAAGCATCAGTTCATTCTGACAGCGGTCGAGGTTGCGTCTGCATCAAATTTATACAAGTTCAGTCACTAAGTTCTTGAAATTTTGACATGTCACATATTGCATAGTAAAGTTTATTACTCGGATAGTCGAAAAGATATGTGAGACTCATGGTAAAAATGTGATTCAATATTTAAAGAAACTATATCACTTACATAACAAATGACTTAAAATAGACGAGAGAAATTTGTATGCTCTTTAATTTGTAAATATAGGATGATCATTTATTTTGTCATTCATTTGTACTTGTAAAAATTAAAAGAAATTAGTTTTGTTACATCTAGTTTTAGATTTGATTTTTCACCCCAATTTGATGCCAAGAATTTTAAAGAGAGAAGGTTTTGGATCCGATACCATGTACTCTTAATTTAGAGAGAATTGAATTAAATTGTCTCAGTAGTCTTAAAGAGAAAGAATATATACACACATTGAAGAGAATGTTGGGAATATGAAGAATATATGTGAATCTTTGAATTGAATTACGGCGAGATCCGTTGATCGAATCAATTGGATGATGGTTGGAGTGTGTTCTCCTTTCATTGGGGATGAACGTGGTATATTCACATGTTCAATTCCGACTTCGAATGAATGAGATATTCAAGTCTAAAGATTGCCTAATTCAAAGCCAAAATGGGACTAAAGGTTGCTAAAGACATTTAGTCCCACATTGGCCATGGGATGAAAGTTTATAGTGTTTAAATAGAGAAAACTGGGAACAAAGGGCGTGCCCTTTGGGTACTTGGAGTTTTCGTGCAATTGGGAGGAAACCATACCCGCACATACGCGCGCGCGCGGTTGGCACCGGCCTGGGCTCGGGTCTGGGTCTGGGTTTCCTACCCGGCCTGATTCTTTTTGAACTAGGTCTCACGGGTATGGGTTACACGGAGCATACCCGCTCCGCTATCCGGATCCGAACCGCCCCGCCAACGGACCCGCTCCGCTATCCGAACCGCTCCGCCAACGGCTGTCTATAAACCGTCGCGACGGTTGGACCGTTGCAACGGTTCAGACCGAACCGTTGCAACGGTTTATTGGGTTCGGACCATAATGCCCCTCCCAGAGCGCTATAAATAGCGAAGGAGATCTTCTCTCTATCTTCATATTCTCAATTTAAGATACACCAAAACACAATCTGCCTTCTGATTTCTAAAGGAGATCCTCCCTCTCTCAGTCTTGAAGGAACTTCCAAACAGGAAGTGAAAAATCAGTAACTCGGTTTCCAAAGCAAGTGGGGATTCTGCAACTCAGTTTCTGAAACAACTATCAAGAGATTCTGCAAAATTCATTCTGAAAGAGGGCTTAGAAAATTCAACAGATTCTTTAATAGAATTACTGTCTGAATCTGGGACTTCCGAAGAAGAATATTCTTCAACCTTCCTTCTTCCTCTACAGTACAGTGGGTGCTCCTCCAAAGCAAAGACAAATATTCTCCCAAAATTTTCTTTGTCCCGCTACTTCAATAATCCTATGAAGGTACTAGTTAACTACAGTTCGACTGTACGGTGATTTGGTAGTGCTATCCAAATACCGTGAAGGAGTGTTGTATCTTGGGAGACCAGCTTCCAGTAACCCGTTAGCACCGATGCGGGGACGTAATTATCTTAAGGAGATTCGCTTTAAGCGTACCTCACTCCAAGTACTGTATAAGTGAATTAATTTCTTTATACAGGGAATATATTGATATTCAGTATATTGAGACTGATTTATACCAGTCTAATTGGTGTTTAACCAAGGAAGGAAACTGAAAGGTGGTTCTTAAATTAAGGAACGTTCTATTGAACGGAAAACCTCCCACCTGATATTTACCGTCGCGACGGTTGGACAGTTGCAATGGTTCAGACTGAACCGTTGCAACGGTTCAGACCGAACCGTTGCAATTGTTCGTTGGGTTCGGACCATAATGCCCCTCCCAAAGCGCTATAAATAGCGCTCCGTATTCTCAATTTAAGATACATCAAAACACAATCCGCCTTCTGATTTCTGAAGGAGATCCTCTCTCTCTCTCTCTCTCAGTCTTGAAGGGACTTCCAAACAGGAAATGAAAAATCAGTAACTCGGTTTCCAAAGCAAGTGGGGATTCTGCAACTCAGTTTCTGAAGCAACTTTCAAGAGATTCTGCAAAATTCGTTCTGAAAGAGGGCTCAGAAAATTCAACAGATTCTTTAATAGAATTGTTGTCTGAATCTGGGACTTCCAAAGAAGATATTCTTCAACCTTCCTTCTTCCTCTACAGTGGGTGCTCCTCTAAAGTAAAGGTAAATTTCTCCAAAATTTGTTTTGTCCTGCTGCTTTAATAATCCTGTGAAGGTACTGGTTAACTACGATTCGACCGCACGGTAATTTGATAGTGCTATTCAAATATCGTGAAAGAGTGTTGTATCTTGGGAGACCAGCATCCAGTAACCCGTTAGCACCGTTGCGGGGGACGTAATTGTCTTAAGGAGATTCGCTTTAAGCGTACCTCACTCCAAGTACTGTATAAGTGAATTAATTTCTTTATACACGGAATATACTGATATTCAGTATATTGAGACTGATTTTTACCAGTCTAATTGGTGTTTAACCAATGAAGGAAATTGAAAGGTGGTTCTTAAATTAAGGAACGTTCTATTGAACGAAAAATCTCCCACCTGATATTTACCGACCTGGCCAATTAGATTGTTGATATTTCAGTGATATTGATTAGTTGTCAGATTGATCCCAGAAACCAATAATATTAAGACAATTATCTATTGAAGTTTCTTACTTCTGTTCTACTTGAACTTACAGAAAATATCTGAGACTAATCAAGATAGCTCTAGCAAGGCATCAAACATGCAGCTACAAGCTTTGATTCCTACTCCACTTCCTAACCCGAAGTCAGAGAAGCCAAGAAATTTGATGGCACAGAATTCAAGAGGTGGCAACAGAAGATGCTCTTCTACTTGACCACTCTTCATCTGGCCAAATTCCTGCAAGAAGATCCACCAGAACCCGGAACTAATCGGGACTCAGTCCTTGTAGTCGATGCATGAACTCAAGGTGACTTCCTTTGCCGAAATTATATTTTAAATGGACTGGATGACTCTCTTTACAATGTCTACAGTCCTATCACAACGACAAAGAAGTTATAGGCCAGTCTTGATAAGAAGTATAAGATTGAGAATGCTGGTACCAAGAAGTTCGTCGTAGGACGATTTCTGGAGTACAAAATAGTGGACAGTAAGATTGTAATCAGTCAGGTGCAAGAGTTCCAACTTATCTTGCACGAGATAGAAGTCGAAGGTATGATTCTACCTGAAACCTTTCAGGTTGCTACTATCGTGGAGAAACTCCTACCTGCGTGGAGAGATTTCAAGAACTACCTGAAGCACAAGCGAAAGGAGCTGAAATTGGAAGATCTCATTGTGAGGCTTCGAATCGAGGAGGACAACAGAAAGTCCAAGAAAAGGAGCAGTAAGAACTCCTATGAAGCCAAAGCCAATGTGATCGAAGACTTAAAGGGAAAGCGTCTACTTCCAAAGGCTTAAAGCGGAAGAAGACTTCCCAAGGGTACAAAGGTAAGGTCCAAGAAGGCAAGAACATGCGCTTCAAGGAACCTGCTACATCTGCAACAAAGAAGGGCATAAGGCGAATGAATATCGCAGCCGTCTCAAAAAGAATAAGAATAATCATCCATAGGCAAACTTGACCGACCATGCGTCGCCAAGCCTTTCAGCTGTGGTGTCAGAAGTAAATCTGACAACCAACAATAAGGATTGGTGGGTAGATACTGGGGCTACTAGGCACATCTGCTCTGAGAAATTATTATTCTCTGAATATCAAAAATTAGAGCAAGATGAGCAACTATTCATGAAAAACTCAGCCGTCTCAAAGGTTGAAGGAAAAGGTAAGGTCATCCTGAAGTGGACATCTGAGAAAGAACTTACTCTGAACGATGTGCTACATGTTCCAGATATCCGCAAAATCTGATCTCTGGATCAATACTTAGTAAGAAAGGATTTAGAATGGTTTTTGAATCAGATAAATTTGTACTTACTAAGGGAGGGATGTACGTGGGAAAGGGTTATCTTGTTGATGGACTTTTTAAAGCCAATGTTGCAGTGGTAGATAAAAAGTCTGTGTATTTGTACCCGAAGCTTATAAATAAAGGAAAATCTTCTGTTTATTTGCTTGAGTCTCCTACTTTATGGCATGCTAGATTATGGCATGTAAATTACAAGTCTTTAAAGAACTTGTCTAATTTAGAATATATTCCTAAACTCAACTTGGAAGAAATTTGCAAGTGTGAGATTTGTGTTGAGGCCAAGTTAGCGAAAAATTCAATTCACTCAATTGATCGAAATACAGAACCTTTAGAGTTAATTCATAGCGATCTGTGTGACTTGAAGTTTATGCCAACTAGAGGCGGTAAAAAGTATTTTATTACTTTTATTGATGACTATACAAGATATTGTTATGTTTATCTTTTAAACTGTAAGGATGAGGTAATGAATATGTTTATAACATATAAAGCCGAAGTTGAGAATCAACTCAACAAGAATATCAAGATTCTAAAATCCGATAGAGGCGGAGAATATGAATCAAATGATTTTAGTGAGTTATGTGCTAAATTTGGTATAATCTATCAAACAACAGCACCATATACTCCTCAGCAAAATGGAATTGATGAACGGAAGAATAGAACTTTGAAGGAGATGGTCAATTCCATGCTCGTAAGTTTTGAAGCTCTGCAAAACTTGTGGGGGAAAGCTCTGTTAACTGCAAATTTATTCTAAACAGAATACCCCACAAGAAACTTGGTCTTATACCATTTGAGTTATGACATGGAAGGAGACCTTCCTACTATTACCTCAAAATGTGGGGGTGCCTTGCAAAGGTGCTAGCACCATTACCTAAAAAGACTAAGTTGGGAGCAAAAACTATGGACTGCATATTCATAGGCTATGCCTTGAATAGTAGTGCCTACAGATTTCTGGTTCATAAATTAGAAATACCATATATTCATGTAAACATGATTATCGAATGTAGAGATGCTGTGTTCTTTGAAGACATCTTTCCATACAAACGGAAGCAGATAAGACTTCTGAGAAAAGAACACATGAAATAGCATTCAGGGACGAAAGCCCCGAGGAACCGATTATTAATGCGAAAATTGAACCAAGAAGAAGTCAGAGATCTAAAATCTCAAAATCTTTTGGTCCAGATTTCATAGCATACGCTATTGAAAGCGAGCCTCAAACATTTAAAGAGGTTATGTCAACCCCAGAAGCACAAATGTAGAAAGAAGCTATAAATAGCAAAATAGAATCCATACTATGTAATCATACTTGGGAATTGGCAAACTTGCCTCCTGACAGTAAACCAATTGGGCGTAAGTGGATTTTTAAAAGAAAATTAAAACCCGATGATCTATCGATAAGTACAAGGTTAGATTAGTAGCCAAGGGTTATCGACAAAAGGAAGGACTTGACTACTTCGATACTTATTCACCAGTAACAAGAATAACCTCCATTGGATGTTGATTGCAATTGCAGTATTGCATAACTTAGATATCCATCAAATGGATGTCAAGACTGCATTCTTAAACGGTGAATTAAATGAAAAAATATATATAGAGCAACCTGAAGGATTTATAGTTAAGGGCCAAGAAAACAAAGTGTGTAAATTGGTAAAATCCTTATACGGTCTAAAGCAGGCTCCAAAACAATGGCATGAGAAATTTGATAGTGTCATGATCAAAGATGGATTCACTATCAATGAATGCGATAAGTGTGTTTACATTAAAACAGTTAGAAATGCATGTATCATTGTTTGTCTTTATGTAGACGACATGTTAATACTTGGGACTAATATTGAAATTATTAAGTCCACTAAAAGAATGTTATCCAACAGTTTTGACATGAAGGATCTGGGGGTTGCTGATGTAATTTTAGGAATTAAAATCACCAAAACACCAGATAGAATCAGTCTATCTCAATCTCACTACGTGGATAAGATGATAGAAAGATTCAAGGATCATGGATAAAGGAGAATACAAATCCTTTTCTCCCACACGTCCACCTTTATAAGAATACAGGAACTGGAATACGCCAGTTGGAGTACTCTCAGATTATCGGAAGTCTAATGTATTTAATGAATTGCACTAGACCCAATATTGCTTACGCTGTAAGCAAGTTGAGCAGATACACTAGCAATCCTAGTGATCCACATTGGACTACTCTACTACGAGTATTGGGTTACGTATCACATACCAAGGAATATGCCTTGAGATATGGACAGTATCCACCTGTACTTGAAGAATACAGTGATGCTAATTGGATTGCAGATTCTGAGGAATGAAAATCAACAAACGGATACGTATTTACTCTAGAAGGAGCAGCAGTATCCTGAAAATCTTCTAAGCAAACATGTATTGCCCGTTCCACTATAGAATCGAAATTCATAGCCTTAGATAACGCCGGAGAAGAAGCAGAATGGCTTCGACAATTTTTGGAAGATATACCATTATGGCAAAAGCCAATGCCCGCTATATGCATACACTGCGATAATCAAGCAGTTATATCTAGGGCACAAAATATTATATACAATGGTAAGTTTAGACATATCCATCGTAGACATAATACCATGAAGCAGTTGCTCTCAAATGGAATTATCTCTATTGACTTTGTCTCGTCAAAAGATAATTTAGCGGATCCGCTTACTAAAGATTTAAGTGGAGAGCGTATAAACTGTGCATCGAGGAGAATGGGTCTAAAAGCCTAACCTTACCAAGTCAGCTTAATGGAAACCTCACTTAGCGACTGGAGATCCCACGAACTAAGTTCAAGAGGAAAAACTAGTTATGATTGACTCAGCAAGTAAGCACTGGGAGCTTGGCTCCAATCCATTCGTAAGGTGCACATAAGTGCTTTTCTACAAGTTGATTAAGGATAAGCTTAACGCTTTTAATGATGCCTATATCTTGTTACTAAATAGGTGGAATAGAGTAGACTACTCTTAATAGGATGATCACCTATGTGAGTATAGAGTGGGTCGGCTCTTTGGGAATTCCTATGGAGGCTGTTATTCCCTAAAGATACTCTCTGAAACTAAGAATGTCCAGGGCCAAAATGGACACAACCGAGAACCAAAATTGATTTGAAAAGTCACTGTGTGAAGCTTGTTGACTTGGCTTACACTAACGGCTAACAGTTCAAGACCTAGTTTACTGATTAGCCAGTAAGTCCGATAAAACTTTCGCTATGAAAGGTTCAAGACCTAGTTCACCTATCCTGATGCAGTTTCTTTTCTAAAGTACCTTTCACAATAGAGTCAGTCTCTTTGTGTGTCAATTCCTTGAATCTCCATTCATTGTGGGGGATTGTTGGGAATATGAAAAATATATGTGAATCTTTGAATTGAATTACGGCGAGATCCGTTGATCGAATCAATTGGATGATGGTTGGAGTGTGTTCTCCTTCCATTGGGGATGAACATGGTATATTCACATGTTCAATTCCGACTTCGAATGAATAAGATATTCAAGTCTAAAGATTGCCTAATTCAAAGCCAAAATGGGACTAAAGGTAGCTAAAGGCATTTAGTCCCACATTGGCCATGGGATGGAAGTTTGTAGTGTTTAAATAGAGAAAATTGGGAACAAAGGGCGTGCTTTTTGGGTATTTGGAATTTTCGCGGGCGATTGGGACGAAACCATGCCCGCACATACGCGCGCGCGCCGCCGCTGGTGGCGGCCGGCCGGTGCCGGTGCCGGGCCGGGCTCGGGTCTAGGTCTGGGTCTGGGTGCGGATGTAGGTTCCCTACCCGGCCTAGTTCTTTTTGAACTGGGTCTCACGGGTATGGGTTACGCGGAGCATACCCGCTCCGCTATCCGATCCGAACCGCCCCGCCAACAGACCCACTCTGCTATCCAACCGCCCCGCCAACGGCTGTCTGTAAACCGTCGCGGCAGTTGGACGGTTGCGGCAGTTGAAACCGAACCGTTGCAACGGTTCAAACCGAACCGTTGCAACTGTTCGTTGGGTTCGGACCATAATGCCCCTCCGGAGCGCTATAAATAGCGCTCCGTATTCTCAATTTAAGATACACCAAAACACAATCTGCCTTCTGATTTCTGAAGGAGATCCTCTCTCTCTCAGTCTTGAAGGGACTTCTAAACAGGAAGTGGGAAATCAGTAACTCGATTTCCAAAGCAAGTGGGGATTCTGCAACTCAGTTTTCGAAGCAACTTCCAAGAGATTCTACTGTGGGTGCTCCTCCAAAGTAAAGGCAAATATTCTTCCGAAATTTGTCTTTGTCCCGCTGCTTTAATAATCCTGTGAAGGTACTGGTTAACTATGGTTCGACCGTACGACGATTTGGTAGTGCTATCCAAATACCATGAAGGAGTGTTATATCTTAAGAGATCAGCGTCCAGTAACCCGTTAGCACCGGTGCGGGGGACGTAATTGTCTTAAGGAGATTCGCTTTAAGCGTACCTCACTCCAGGTACTGTATAAGTGAATTAATTTCTTTATACAGGGAATACACTGATATTTAGTATATTGAGACTGATTTATACCAGTCTAATTGGTGTTTAACCAAGGAAGAAAATTGAAAGGTGGTTCTTAAATTAAGGAACATTCTATTGAACGAAAAACCTCCCACCTGATATTTACCGACCTGGCCAATTAGATTGTTGATATTTCAGTGATATTGATTAGTTGTCAGATTGATCCCAGAAACCAACAAAGAATTCCTGTTACAGTACAAACTCTTCAATCCTACTTGATAGAAATTCACAATTTATTTAAAGAGTATCTGAGAGTTTTACGTTTTTTGTCTATTGATGTGAACTTATTGTTGTGAATTTAGTTAAGCTCGGTTTAGAAATTAGGGAAAAAAATTTTCTTTGTTCAATTAAATTTGGTGAAGATCACACTTGGATTATTGGAGATTTGACCAAAAAAATCTCCGTGTATTATTAGATTTGATAGATGTAATACCCCGTTCCCGGAATACGTACTTAGTTGCGTATTCAGTTTTCGATCGTATTTTTCGATTTACTTCCTGTATTTGACCGATTTCAGTTTTAAAAATCATTTTCTAATATTATATATTTTCTATGATTTTCTGGAGTTTTCCTGAATTTAATTAAATATTTTCAAAACCGTGTCGACCAGTGCCGCTGATCGATTCTTGGATTTTTAATTCACAAACAGTTAGGAATTTCTAGAAGGTCCTTTAGACTTTATTTCTTAGAATCATATTTTCTATCTAAATACTTTTTCTGAGAATTTATGAATTTATGAAAATTCCAACGGAGTCGGTAGATAACTGATTCCGGGATTTTTAGTTTTAAAACTATAAATTATTTCTTCAAACGAATTTCACCATGAGTCTTAAATATTATTCTTGATTTTTGGTAAAATTTTCGGGTCGTTCCGAGATACTTGAATTTCGGACGATTTCGGTATTTTCCGAAATGTTTTCCGCATCTTCGACTTAAACCTGGAAAATTGTCTTTTCAACATTTTTAAATTTTAAGCCAAAGAATATATCTTTCCTTTTTTAATTCTTTTCCTTTTCCCTTTTTCTTGATTTTCTTTTACTTCCTTCGCAAGCCTCAAAATTTTCCAATTTTTCAATAATTCCACTTTCTCCAAAATTCCACCAACTCCCACCTACTTCCTCATTTAATGCATCTCTTACTCTCTCTCTCCCATGGCCAGCCAAGTGGCCAAGTGAGGGACACCTCACCCTCTCCTATTTGCAATAAACCCCCTCTCATTTACATTATTTGCAACTCCTTTACAAAATCTAAAACCTATATAAACATTTCCTTTACATTTCTTTTCCTTTTTCTTCATTTCACCAAAGTATTAGCCTTCACCATTTCCCTCTCCATCTCAACTTCAACCACCTACTTCCAAAACAACACCACAAGATCATCATCTCCACCTCAAGCAACCATTTTGGAACTTGGATCGTAGCTTTCTTCGCCGCCAAAGATCACCTTGGTGCTATTCGTCGACAACGACCCTTTCGATCGCATAAAACGTCGATTGATCACTCCTAGTGAGTATTTTTACTCACCAAGACTTGTAAACTTCCTAATATACTTGTATTTCCACATCTTGTACACTTGTGCCCTCAAAATCATATTTTGACCTTCAAATTCGACCAGCAAATTCTGTTCTGTACGCTATTTTCAGGCCACGATTAGTCGACTGGACCTAGGGATTAGTCGACTAATCCATCTAGTTGAACCATAACCTTTTTCTGAAACTCAGTTTTAGTCGACTTACCCTGGTTATTAGTCGACTAACCTTTTCTGGAAATAAACCTCAACTCTCTGGAAATCACTGTTAGTCGACTACCCCTTTTACCCTAGTCGACTAACTTTTCCTGAACCAGAAACTCAACTCTCTGTATCTCCGATTTAGTCGACTTACGTATCTGTTAGTCGACTTGAGTTCACTGTTAGTCGACTACCCTTTTTCCCTAGTCGACTAACTTTCCCTGAAACAGAATCTCAACTCTCTGGAACCCAGTTTTAGTCGACTAATTCAGACTGTTAGTCGACTAGAGACCACTATTAGTCGACTAACCCTTCCACCTAGTCGACTAATTTAGGCTGTTTATTATAGTTGATTTCTTTTTTGAAATTAGATCTTACCCTTGATACATGTGTGATATATTATTCTTGTTTATGCTTCATGACTGATACTTCATGACCTATTACTTGATGGATGTTACCTCTTGTTACTTCATGGCTTGTTATTGTATATTCTCATTTCATAACTTGTTAACTAATGAATATCACCACTTATCATGCTATCTCTTAACATCAAGTATGATACACTTGACTTTTGTATAAAATGGACCAACTTACATTGGGTCGGGGAAAAACATGCGGATATCAATATGTGTTCGTGTTTACAGTGGTATTAGGTATGTTGTGCAACTATATTTCCGGTCTGACCTGTGGGCCTCCAGGAGACCGAGGGGAGTGCTTGCTCCCTCTTCCGGATACCATCATGATAAGGGCATACATAAGTCCCTCCTGTTAGCCTAGCGGCTGGTTTCCGTCACCAAGCAACGGAACAATCCTGGACCGTTATCCCGGGCATGTACGGGATCCACTGTAAACATAGTCCGTTGATAATCCCGCTGGTTTCCAATAACAACCTTGCTTTACTAGGATATGGATCTATGTGCGCTGGGACGCTGGTTTACATAGCTAGATATCACAGTGAGACAAGTAATAGTAATAATAGATTTTCACTGTGTATCCCTTGCATTATGACTTTATCTCTTTATGCTTCCATTACCTGTTAGTTGATGTTTGTTATACTGCTCCATCTTTCTTATACTTGTCTTCTAGCCATTTGGCTATAGCCTGTTCATTGTTGGGAGGTCCTGACTCCCTTGGATTTGTATGTTCAGGTTCCGAAGCTTGGATCGAAGTGGAGCCATCCACAGAAGATCGAGCTTTCTTTAGTGAGCAGGCCGATTAGCTCCAGTCTTTGTGCCAGATCTCTCTTTTTGACTCACGGGATCTTCATCCTACTCGTGAGCATTTTGTGTTTATATTGTATCTTTTGCTTTTGAACTTGGTTGTGATAAAAGATACATGTAATGTGTAATATTTTATCATATTTTGTGATGACTTGTACTTGTACTTTTATGTTGGCATATGTATGGATATCACGCTTTGTCGTGTACTCTGATCTTTGTTGTACTAAATGCTTAGCGTATATACTTGGGGGCACTTTCCGACCTACGTATATACGTCGCAGTGACGTCCCCGTATCCGTGGGATCGGGGCGTTACAATAGAATCTTACAATTTACATGTTCATGAACATTTTTTAACTCAGTTACATAATTTTGTTCGCCGCAGCCCTATCACAGCATAAACTGATTCTTTTCAACCACCACTTATTTATATATTTTTATTTTCTCTTTTACTCTTCCCCAACATTCTCGACATTGCTCTCCCCTTAATCTTAACCCTGACATAGAGTTATTCGTGAGTCGACCTACATGATCAGATCATCGTGGGGATTGGAGGGAGACGGGGAGCCTCCCTCCCAGGGTCAGAGGTAGAGCCCCTGAATTTTTTTTTGAGATCGGCCTTTTGTATATCTCGTCTGTTCATGTTCGAGATGAGTTTTGTTTGTGTTTAAATTTGAAAAAACATCAGGGATCATTCAATATTAGTGGAATGGGGTTTGTTGTTGACAGTGATATTGATATGAGGATTGCAACTCATGATCGCAGTCTTCTGAGATAACTGACTTAGAAATAGGACATTTTGTGAGGACTGAATATGGTCACATCCTAATAAAGAGGACCATGACAATGATCACAATCCTCACAAAAACTCAAAAATAGGGCATTTGGTTAGTACTGCGACCAAATACTCAGATACAAGATATTTTTTTGAATATTCAGAACATGGTCGCAGTCCTAATAAAGAAGCTTGTGATCATGGTCGCAATCTTATAAAGACTCAGAAATATGATATTTTTCTGAGGACTACGATTATGGTCGAAGTCCTCATAAATAGTGCATTTTGTGAGGATTGCGTTTAGAAATAGGGCTACGATCATTTGTAAGGACTGTGATCATAATCACAATTCTATATACTGTGATCATTTTGCGAGAATTGCAATCATAGTCACGTCTTCAGAAATAGGGCATTTTTGAAGTGATCTGCCTTTTTGAAGCGATTACTTAGAGATATTTTTATCTTTCGCTACTGATGAGCACTTCAGTGTTTGACACATGGACTCACATCCTTACAATAAAGAGGAGGTGGCTGAAACGAATAAAATTATGCGAGAGAGTTTTTTTCTAATTATGATTTTACTTAGGTGGCTGAAACAAAATCCCTATCTCTCTGTACGCACACACAACATGAGGAGTTTCTGTAAAAGCTGACGATACAGAGAGGTTATCTACCATTTATCCTAATCTTAACTAGCCACTCTCTTTCACCTTACTACCAAGCACGCCTTTGTACACCCACAGGACCCGAAAAACATGTGCTTTGACTGTTAGCTCATCTTTACTCTTTTGTTTCTATAAGACACATAGTGCTTTATGAGTTGAAGTATTAGGCAACGAAGAAAGAATATACCCGCAGGTAAAGCAAGAATGTTGAGATGAATAAGTGGTAAACTAGTAATACGTCGATAGTAGAAGAAAATTAGAAGATAGGGCCTAAAGATGGCTTCCATTAGAAGTTAAATGAGAAGTAATTGATTGAAATGGTTTAAGCATTTGCAATAAAGGTAAACTAACACAATTATGATAAGTAATAATAGAATCGCCGCTAATGAAGTGAAGGTGACTAGAGAGAGACCTAAACGAACATAGCTAAAGCTAGGTAAATAAAATATGATAGCCATTGATAAGGAGACAATGTTAATCTAAGTATTATTGAAACAAGATCCATGCATACATTATAAGCCCATTTATCAAGATTAAAGAGAGTGAGATTTTTAGGCATACTTGATTCCATCACGAAGATGACTCCAAAGGCAGCATGATCTCAAACACTTGAAGATGATGGAAGAGATTCTTCTCTCCAACTAACAGGTTCTCTTCTTGATTCTTTGGGGAGATGAGAGGCCTAAGAAAGAGATTATGTCATAATAGTGGAGAGGGAATCCTACCCATCCAATATATAATATCAAGAAATCCTAATTTAACTCATCATAGATCTAGGTCCTTAATTAATAACATGAGTTTCACACATGTAGATGAGTCTCACATCATACTTTAAATATAGTCATGGCTAAGTTTAATTGAAATATTTTAGATCCAAGCCATTAGGTGTATGACCCGGGAAAGAGGGAGACAGTGATTGTAGTAAAAGTTTTTCTTGAATCAAATGAAAAGGATTACAACAAAAACTGTTCTTTCCGGTTACAAGGGAGGGAGAATATTGAATCTTGAATTCCCCCTTTGTTTAAGGCTGGGTTCTTCGTGTGGCGGTGGAGAGTGAATCTTGTTCTCCGTTGACCAGATGACCGTCCTTTAAGGATCTCCTCTTCGGCCGGTAGAAAGAGTGACACAGCTCTGTCTACCAAAACTCTAAAAGAGAAGGTAGGCGAAAGCTAGCTCGTACGCAGCGAACTTGCTGAAGAGTTGATCTGCCTCTTCTCTTTCTGTGTCGCCCTCTATCTCTCTTCGCCTGATTGATTCTCTCCGATCTCTCCTTCTGATTGCCTCGACCTCATAGCAAACGAGGCTATTTATAGAGGTCCTAGGGGGTGAACGTGCCCCCTGAAAACGCTCCACAATGAGGGCCAACTTCCCCGCTACATGGGCGGTAACTAACCCACGTGCCTGCTAAAGACATGCCACGATGGGGGCTGATTTCCCTTACGTGTGGGCAGTGATTGGTCCCTTAACCAAGGCGGTTATAACTGAGACGCGGGTTTTAGACCTTTGCGTCTTGAGGCTGAGACGCGGGTGTCAGGCCGACGCGCCTTGATGCTGAGACGCGGGTGTCAGGCCGACGCGCCTTGATGCTGAGACGCGGGTGTCGAGCCAACGCGCCTTGATGCTGAGACGCGGGTGTCGAGCCAACGCGCCTTGATGCTGAGACGCAGGTGTCGAGCCAACGCGCCTTGATGCTGAGACGCGGGTGTCGAGTCAACGCGCCTTGATGCTGAGACGCGGGTGATAGTCCCTCGCGTCTAGAGCTTGAAACTTTGCTTTTCAATGGCTTGTCCTCCAGTAACTTTTGGACAGCCTACAGAACCCCCTCCAAAGTTTTCGATATTCCGCAGTTAACTGGGACGGATTTCGAAATACTTTGGATTTTAGCCATATTTGCTTTCATGACTGGACTGTTAGTGCTCCGGGTTTGATTTTATCTGGAGCTGGTCTTCGTGAGTGTACTGTTTGAACTCTTTGAAGCCACCAGAGTTGATCATGTTGAGTGTCTAGATGCACAGTCTAAACCTCCCCGATTGCTTTTAGTCTGTCACGGGTGTGCTTTAAGCCAGGAGTGGTTGGTCGTCTGCTTGCGTCAGTGTACTGTTGAACTGATTTTGCAGAAGCAGGAGGCCGAACGCAGGTTCTTTTCGAACAGCCAAGATGGTACTGCTTTAAAGATGTGATTTCTGTAGGGTGCGTCCTTTGGCAATGGAAACACGCATGATCTTCCATGAGGCAGACGCGATGTTGGGCCTGCTGGGTCGGACGCGGACTTCGTAGAGAGACGCGACCTTCCGAATGCATTTATGGAGATGCTGACGGGGCATGTCCATCTAAGAGGTGCGTCCCTTGGGTGCGAATCTGTGCTGTGTGATGATTACGCCGCCAACTGGCCTGGGGAACCGGCAGGATTTCACCTTTTGGCGCGCGGACTTCTCGGTTCATTAACTGAACCGCGCCACGTGTCAAATGATGACTCGCTGCAGATTCGTGACGCATGATCTTCGCGATGATTTGTTCCACGCGTCATGCGATGATTCGCTGCAGCTTTTATCGGGTCACACACCGCGTATCTTCGCGAATCCTTGTGCCTATAAAAGGCAACAGTCAGAGAGACCTCTTTTCTTCTCTGAACGCACTTGCTCAAGAGAGTTCTCTTCTTCCTCTGTTGAACTGTTCATCTCCATTACTGGACTTTTGAACTATTCATCTCCTTTTTCTGGAATTAAAGATGGCACCCAAGACCAAGCCAACCGCCTCTTCTTCACGGGCGACTGCCGCCGAGGTCCAGAGGGGCGCTTCCTCTGCGCAGGATGTCGCTTTCCCAGGTATAATGCCTTTTAGGCGTGGATTTCGCTATTAACGGAAGCTCATAGAACCCTAAGAATCTTTAACACAAAATATAACTCGTGTTTGATTCTCAGACGCGGTCTCAGACGAAGTCTTTGAGTTGATAACCGAGGCGCGGGTTTGGACCCTCGCGCCATTGGGTCCTGCATTTCGGATTCTTCACTTAGAATATTTCTAATTGTGAAGGGTTCAGACACGGACTTGGTTTGCAGAACGCGGATTTGATCCTTGCGTTCTGTTCCATCAGCTGCCGATTTTAATGAATCTGGCACCTGAGTCCAAGCAATTAGAAATCTGGGGGTGTGAAAGGAGGGAGTTACCCTCCTTAACTTCTGGCGGTTGTGGTGATGGAAGGGTTAAGGTGGATAACTCCCTTCTTTTCGCACCCCAGAAGCGACATCAAGGACATTCCATGACCTTCTGGTGGTAGAGACGCGGATCCTGTAGGTCTAGACGCGGGTTTGATAATTCTTGCGTCCAGTATCTCTTCTGCGTTTGGACGCGGTTTCGCAGGTCTGGACGCGGATTTGATAATTCCTGCGTCCAGTATCTCTTCTGCGTTTGGACGCGGTTTCGCAGGTCTGGACGTGGATTCGATAATTCCTGCGTCCAGTATCTCTTCTGCGTTTGGACGCGGTTTCGCAGGTCTGGACGCGGATTTGATAATTCCTGCGTCCAGTATCTCTTCTGCGTCTGGGTTATGAACACTTAGCATTTAAGTATCTAACTAAGTGTCCTTTTCTTTTGCAGTGCCCCATCCTTCTGCCTCACTCGCCAAGACGCGCCACTTTGGACATGTAGGTGGTGCTGACCGAGACTTGACCTTTGTGCTACGAAGGACTGTCCCTGTGACTGCTGACCAGTCGCAGGATCGCAGGGAGAAGCTCTCTAATATTGACATGAGAACTCTTCGGGTACTTATGACCGATGCAGCATTCACGACGGATGCTCACGTCAAGCTGGAGAAGCCTGCCTTCTTCTTCGGAGATCGTATCAACGATGGCGGCTATCGTGTGTATGACGGAACTTATAAATGACTCCGTCAGATAAAGGGTGGAAGGTTCTTTCTTCTGGACATGGAGAGGATGTTCCCGCTGTCCTACTTCCAGCACATGTCCGTCCCTCGGAAGATGGAATGGGACATTTCTCGATATGTCCCTGAGATTACTCTCGGTAATTTGGGTTCCCATAAAGTACACCGTCATGATAGCCATGACAGGTCGGTTCTCGGCCTTTTTCCTGGGTCGCGCAAGTCTGAGGTTCCGGTTGGAGAGATACCACAACTTGGCACTACCTTCCTCAACTCGTTCATGGAAGCGGAGGGTGATTATCCGGTCGGTTTTCGTCCGCCCGGGTGGGTCCATTCCATGGAGAACTACTGGTGGGGCAGGATGGTGGGTTTCGTCCTCACCGATCTTGAGGATCTGCTAAAGCGTGTGGGACTGTACCTGGCGGTCAGGGCCGTACAGTGGGGTATCCCACTAGGCTCTCATAACTTTTTCGGGATCTTGGAGCGCTACAATCCTCTGACGGGGACATTCTTTACCCCGGTCGGAGAGATGGGCCTTGCACTGCACGAGCTACATGAGGTCTCGGGGCTGGCAACAGGGGACATTCCCTATGAGGAATATGTCCTGACCACTGAGGAGCTCCACCTCTTGAAGAAAGAGTTTCCTCGGGTGTACGAGACTTACTGGGAAGTGATGTGTCACTTCCACATTTGCGGTCAGATAACCTCCTGGAGGGCGCAGGGAGTCAAGCAACTGTCTTGGGCCAGTTACTTATTCAACGATGTCAATCATAAAGACAATCCGATAACCCGACTGGCTCCTAGTTCCGACAGGGAGATTGAAGACAGGATCGACAAGGCTTCTGAAGGCTTCTACACCACGGTTTCGAACGAGGACGGTTTCGATCCTGACCTGGTTTTTGAAAGCTTCCACCATCAAGCCCGGACCCCTATCTCCGATAGGGCACTGTTGGCAGGCTTCTTGATGCTGTGGCTGAAGCGTTGTGTGGTGCCCACGCTGCCACATGAAGCTATTGTTGCTGACGTGGTGTACCCGGCGGTGCTCCTGGCTCATGGCAACCCTATAGCCCTTCTCCCGGCCGTGACGGCTGACATTCAGAGCGGGTTGCGGGCGCTAACCAAGAGTTTCTGCGAGGCGCCGAAAACTGTCGACTCCCACGGCAAGCCGTATGTTGACTCAGAGGGGAATCCGACGGTGAAGCGCCCCAACCCTCGGATCGAGCTGCCTTATACGTACCTCATGGCTTGGTACGTGATGCACTGCCATTCTCTGATGACGGCGGTGCGTTGGAGGGAGAGTTCCGTCCCTTTTGTACAGCGGTTGGAGGATTCGAGCTGGCGTGATCTTTATATATATTACGTCCGAAAGCGACTTTCAGATCCTGCGAATTACCATCTCAATCGCTGCTTCCCGAGATCTCTGGTGCATCTTTCGGGGATCTATTTACTGATTCTGCGGGCCCAGATGGCTTCACGAGGTTGTCCGCGGGAGTCTTCTGGTGGTTGATCAATATTCGGCCTTGATATGTGCTTTTCCGGCAAGGGACTTCATGCACCATCGAGCCGTACATGCCGAATCGTTTCGCTCGACAGTTCGGCTACGATCAACTTTACGTCGGGAATCCCAATGCTCGACTTGCCTTTGAAGGGAACTTGTTCGAAGGTGCTCGGGCTTGGTACTACAGTGTGGCCGGAGGGACGGGAGCAACTTTCCGTCTACCTATCGAGGGGTCCAAGTGCCGTATGAGCTTCAGCTTCTGCACTTGGTATTTCCAAGCCATCCAGACATCAGACTTTGTTCCGGCGTCTTCATGTATTGAGAGCATCAATGCAAATCTCGAGGCAAGGTCAGAGTCTGGTAAACACTCGAAACTCACCGACCAGTACCTGAAGGCCCAGAAGGAGGTCGGGAGAAGATCGGGAAGGGAGCCACGAGCAATAAGGGCGGAGCCGCGACCAACAAGGGAGGAGCCGCAAGCAGCAAGGGCGGAGCCACGAGCGACAAAGACTCGACAGGTGGTAAGCAAGCGTCGTCAGCGCTCTGCTTCAACTGCTGAACCTGCTCCCAAGAAGGTTCGGAGAGACTTGACAACCGAAGTCCCCCGATCCAAAGACATCCCTGCTGTCGTTGAGGTACCGAGGGAAGAAGATATAGCTGAAGAGGATGTTCCTTTAGTCCGTGCCCTTAGGTCGAGCAGCAGAGACCGTAGGTCTACGGAGGAAGGGGAGCTCGTTGACAGAGCCACCACCGCTGACGAGGATGAGCAGCTAGAGGTCGACATCATGAGTGGAGGAGATGTCGATATTCTGGGGATTTCAGTTCAACCCAGATTTTTACTTGCTCATGAAGGGAGAGATGAGGCACAGCAACCTGGGTCACCTTGTGTCTTCATTTCCAGTCCTCGGGCAGTTGACCCCAGTCCTACCACTGGGGTAATTGGTGGCAAGGCTCCGGCTGCAGAAGTCTCGCGCGGGGCGCTATCGTCTTCCTCACTCTCAGGGGAAAGCGATTTTGAAGACGAGGTCGACTACGACGATGAACCCGCTCTTCCTGATCCGAGTAAGTTCTCCCACATCTCAGAGGAAGAAATATACGGGGGTGAGCCATCAACGGTATCACAGCTGGCGATTATTCCCGCTGAAGGTACTCTTTTCACCTTTTGACCTAATTTCCCTTTTCATTTTGAAGAGGATGTTTTAACATTCTTCTTTTATGCTGCAGGGTTGGCCGGGGATATTGAAGCTGTAATCTCCTCGCATATCGAGGAGACGGTAAAAGAGCTGACCCAGTCCGAAGGAGTCGAGGCTTCAGTTGCCGAGATAATTCCAGAGAGGGCAACTACTGAAATTGGGGAGCCTTCGATTTTGCCGGAAGAGGAGGCAACTCCTAAGGCTGGGGAAGAACCCACTCTGCAGGGTGAAGAGGTTACTATTGAAGCCAGGGAGACTTCCACTCCGCAGGATCCGCCCAAGGATTCGACATCTCTGGACCTCCCAGAGGTTGCGCTTACTACTCCATCATTAGCTGTGGAAGCTCCTGCAGCGATAACACTTCCAGAAGCGCCAGTGGCCAGTCTCGCTCTTGCCGTATCGCCGGTCAGCACGACTCTCGCGCAAAAAGAGCCGGCTTGCACCCCTTTCCTCATGATAGAAAGGGGGTCGGGGAGTACCTCGGGTGATGACACCATGGATTTCCTGACACGCAAAACGGTGCAGCAGTTCCTTGACGCGATGCGATCGTGCATCGATTTTATCCTGTCTGGGCGTAGCTCTTTTGACTTTGCCCGGACGTTTCTTGGAAACATGGCCGGTAACATCGAATTAACCGGAGGCTCCTCGCTTGCCAAGTCGTGTATGCTGTTGGTGGAGCGATTGGGAAGTGACCTGAAAGAGCTGAAGTCTTTGGACAATGCTAGTTCTTCTCAAGAAGCCCAGGTCATCTTGACTAGGCTCCTAGCCACCCAGGAACAAGAGCGACAGGAGGTGGAAGCACAAGTTGCTGAAGAGGTCCGCAATCTCGAGCGTTCCCAAGCTGAATGTCAGAAACTGGCTGACGATTCAATGGAATCCGAGTTCATCCGGCAAAACGCAGAGCTCGCCATTACCAATGCTCGGTCTGCCATCGCTAAGGCGGAAGCCATGATCGCGGATAATGAGAGGACGCTTGCCACCGTCCGGAAGAGGCTGGAGGAGCAACAAGCTGCGAAGGCACGAGCTGAAGAAAGCCAGACCATTCATTCCTCCAGGTTGGAATCTCTGCGAGCACAGCTGGCTGCAAAACCCTTTTTATCTGAAGAGGAGCTGCGGGTCCAAGCCATGATGGAGGCTGAGAAGGCACGTCAGCACGAGATGCATCGTCTCAGGGAGCGTATCCGTTCTTTGCTGGATCAAGACTTTTAGCCTTTTCCCCTTCTTC
This sequence comes from Agave tequilana, assembly GCA_038442645.1. Taxonomy (NCBI): domain Eukaryota; kingdom Viridiplantae; phylum Streptophyta; class Magnoliopsida; order Asparagales; family Asparagaceae; genus Agave; species Agave tequilana. Next base: position 72,095 of record JAVJIF010034729.1, read on the forward strand.
CCTTTTTTTGTAAAGAAGAGGACACTCTATTAGAGTGTTTGTATCCACTTTTACTATTTTTGATATAATAAAAGTTTTTTGAAGTTTTTGTTCCATCTTCTTTGTTTAGCTGTGGATGAATTCAACTCCCTGATCACTGGCTGTGAATACTGAACTTAGGTAAGACTAAGTTCTTTCAATGAGACGCGGCGTCGAACTTGATGAGACGCGGCATTGATCCATAGAGTGAGACGCGGTCATCCGTCCATAGGAGCTTAGATAGAACTAAGTCCTTTTGATGAGACATGGCGTCAATCACAGGGTGAGACGCGGTCATCATTCCATAGGAACTTAGACTTCACTAAGTCCTTTTGATGAGACGCAGCGTCAATCCATAGGGAGACGCGGTCATCAGTTCATAAGAACTCAGATAGAACTAAGTCCTTTTTGATGAGACGCAGCGTCAATCCATAGGGAGACGCGGTCATCAGTTCATAAGAACTCAGATAGAACTAAGTCCTTTTTGATGAGACGCAGCGTCAATCCATAGGGAGACGCGGTCATCAGTTCATAAGAACTCAGATAGAACTAAGTCCTTTTTGATGAGACGCAGCGTCAATCACAGGGTGAGACGCGGTCATCAGTTCATAAGAACTCAGATAGAACTAAGTCCTTTTTGATGAGATGCAGCTTCAATCACAGGGTGAGACGCGGTCATCATTCCATAGGAACTTAGACTTCACTAAGTCCTTTTGATGAGACGCAGCGTCAATCCGTGGGGACAAACGCAGCTTTGAGTAACGCGAATTTGTCCTGTCAATGAAGACGCGACTTGAGCGGATGCGAGGGACGTGGCCTTGTGTATTTTCCACTAATCTCAGAATGGACTAAGTGCTTTCCCTTAGAAAGGGCCCCGTTTGCTGAAGGGACGCGACTTTGAGTCACGTGGACGCTCCTTTAAAACGCAGGTGAACGCCTTCCAATTTGAGAAAGGTGACGCAGATTCTTGGACGCGGCTTTCCCATCTGCGTTCAATGCAGCCGGACGCGGCATTCCTATCTGCGTTTAATGCAGCCTGACTTAAAGATTTTCAGAGATCTTTGACCGTCAAGTCTTCGCTGACGATTGGGAAACCGGGTCATCCGTTGTTTCCCGAAGCAGTTGTCCACGCGTCGGTTTTCCATTGGGCTTGGGCGTTAATGCCCTTTAATGCAAAACCGGCGCTGACGGTTTGAGATCAGCGCCTGCGATGCTTCCCGAAGCGACGTTCCACGCGTCAGCCTCCCATTGGGTTTTGACGGTCGTGCGGTCATTAAGGCCGGCGGTTTTAATTAATGAACCATTAATGACCGTTATCAGGAGTTGCCTATAAATAGGACTCACCCCCTTTCTTTAACAGCGGCTGCTTAGACCGTGCTCTGTTTGAGAACGAGTACTCTGAGGGACTCTGCCTTCTCCCTTCAAGGACCCTATCAGGGGTTTGCCTCCATGGATGAAGGTGCCTCTGTGGATGAAGATGACCCAGAGCTTTCATGCTTCTGTTTGGTCTCTTCAACGGATTACCACTGTCAAGTGATTTCAATGGCAGGAAGCGTCTCTTTGAGCACTTTTTTACGTCCGCGTCTCAACGCAGATAGTTCAACTCTTAACAGAGGCTTCTGCGGGTATGCCATGCCCACTTACCATGACATTTTAGATCCAACCAAGTTTGAATTTCAGTATACCCCTTAAAGAGATATCATCTGGACCTTCTTGTGAAGTCGTGGTTGGTGCATTCCTTCTGGAATTTGCGCCGCCGACTTAAACTTCCTTGGACGCGAGTACAGAAGTCTTTGGTACTTGGCCGCGGCTTTACTCATGAAGCTCGCGTTTTAAGGCCACTGACTTGGATGAATTCCAACTCGGGTTGAAGGCTTCAGACCCGAATCTTGCAACTCCTGTTCCTCCAACAGAGAGATGGCAGTTTTCGGCGTCTGATTTTCTGCGCACCTTGTATCTTAGACGCGGATGTGGAGTTAAGTCGCGTTTGCATTCTGTGTGTATCATAGTCTCGCTCGCGTCTGTTTTATTACAGTCTCGCTCGCGTCTGTTTTATTATCGCAGGACTCTGGCTTGCTGCGCGGATCATTCCCGCGTCTGCGGCCTTTGAAAATAGTCGCGTCTGTGACTTAGTTTTCTTCTGTTGAAGTGTACTAAGCTCTGAATTGTCTGATTCCTGTTTGCTTTTTTGCAGGTAGGCTTGGTCATCCTTCTTCATGTTCGCTAAGTCCGTGGGAGAATATATCGGACGGCGAACTTGTTCGATGTTCGTCCACAAGGGAATATATTATGGTCCTCGTCGTCCACAAGGGAATATATTATGTCCCTGACGAGGAATCGACTCTCGCCAAGGTCTCTTCAGATCCACTGCACCAATCATGCCTGCTGGCAAGAGATGGTCAGGGTAAGTATGGCGAGGAGGTTACGGTGGACACGGCGGCAGGTAGGATCCTCTTCCTCTCCCACCCCAGAAGTAACATCAAGGACTCCTCATGTCTGCTGGATGGTCTGCTGGGGAAAGAGATGTTCATGAACGAAGGGTTGCCGGACTTTCTGCTTCCACCGGACCTCAAGAACACCATTGCTCTTAGCTTAGTCAGCTAGGGCTCTTTCGATGTTTACATCATGCATCGTGGTGTAACCAGCTTCTATTGTAGCCACAAAACATCGCGCACTTGGAATCAGACGCGGCTTTAAGGAGTGAGTGCAACCTCTGAGAGGGAGAGGGACTTCTTTGTACTCCTTAATTGTAACACTCCATCTTATTGTAAGAGAGCGTTTTGACTGTAACACTCAATCTTATTGTATAAGAGAGCGTTTTTGTATCACTTTCATGTACCTGGAAATAAATAAAAGTGACACTTCTCTTTTTGCCTCTTTCATTGTCTTGAACTTTTTGTCTTTAATTAGACGCATAGAAGCAAAGAGTCTTTGACTTTGTCAAAATTATGATGGAAATTTTAATAAGTCAAACTTTGTGGAGAAAGATCCTATTTCAGGAACTCTCACGATACTGTCAGAGGTGTAATATTAACTTGACAGAGGTGAAATTTTTGATGGACCTGCCACTTTATAAGAGAAAGTGACAAGTAGAATTGGTACCCCCAGGGAGGGTGAACTTTTATCAAGTGTTTGGGATTAACTTGATTGAGCTCAACTGGGGATTTGATGGAAACACTGTTGATGGTGTAGTATTAACCTAACAATGTTTTTAGGTAGACTTGTTATTCTGTTGAAGAGAATAACAAGTGGGGCTAGACTCGTGGGGAATCTAGGAAAGTTTGTTACCGTCAGAGGTGTGATATTAACTTAACGGGTTGGAAGTGGTCTTGTCAGAAGTGTAATGTTAACTTGACAAGGATGTGAGTCAGAGGTGTGATATTAACTTAACTCAGAAGTGTCACTGTCATAGGTGTAATGTTTAACTTGACAGTGAGGGTAATGCTAGAGGTGTAATGTTGAACTTAGCATTGGTCATCTCGGCTTGCATAAGGAAGTCCGAGGGAAAGTCATGGCCATAGGTGTATTGTTGAACTTAGCAATGACTTGGATGCTAGAGGTGTGGTGTTAACTTAGCATCATCCATTTCAGCTTCGGTGTGGAAGTCTGAAGAAAAGTGACTGTCAGAGGTGTAATATTAAACCTGGCAGAAACTTGATTACTGTTTAGAGGTGTGGTGTTAAACTTTAACAGTAATTTGTCAGAGGTGTGATATTAACTTGACAAAGATTGACTCATGATAAGAGTAATTTGAGGACCTGTCATTCTATTGGTGAGAATTGACAAGTGAAAATTTTGAAGTGCCAGAGGTGTAGTGTTAACTTGGCAAATTTGAAAATTTGATACTCCGTGTAGAGTTGACAAGCAAAATTTGTACTCGACAAGGAATATTGAAAAGTTTCCATTACCAGAGGTATAGTGTTAACTTAGTAATGGTTGTATTTTGTAGACCTACCATTCTGTGGATGAGAATTGGTAGGGGATTTTGGAGGAAAGAGTGGAGCCAAGTCCACTTAGGATTTTTAGCAAACCCTCAGCTATCAACGGATTTGAGGTGCCTTTACCAACTACCGTTTGAGTTGGGCTAGCCATGCTATTCCCCTCAGCATGATGAGTTGTCGAAGACTTATGTTGGACTTAAAAGCCAACATTTTCCTCTATCCTTAGCCGTCGGGGGCGTCGGATCAAATGGGAACGTGTCCCTTAGGATTTTTAGCAAATCCTCAGCTGTCAACGGGTTTGAGGTGCCTTTACCAACTACCGTTTGAGTTGGGCTAGCCATGCTATTCCCCTCAGCATGATGTTGTCGAAGACTTATGTTGGACTTAGAAGCCAACATTTTCTTCTATCCTTAGCCGTCGGGGGCGTCGGATATTAATGAAGAAGCTCTTCTTGTTTTGATCAGAGGTGTATTTTTAACTTGATCAGCGGGAGAATACCATTTAAGGATAGTATTTCTTCAGGAACCTGCCATTGATCGGCATCATGAGTGTATCGCCATTCGGGGTTATGAGGCGATATGACCCATTTGAGTAGACTGACTCTACTACAAATGGTCCTTCCCATTTGGGTTGGAATTTTCCTTTTGTCTTGTGCGTCATTACCATGGGTCTTCTGACGGCTAAGACAAGATCGCCTTTCTTGAAAGTTCGCACTTTAACTTTCTTGTTGAAGGCTCTGGTAATTCGAGCTTGGTAGAGCTCGATTTGTTGCTGGGCCTGCAGACGCTTATCATCTAAGGCCTCCAGTTCTTGGAGTCGCTGTCGATGCTTCTCCTCGGTTGTCATCTCCGCTGTCAAGGCGACGCGTAGAGATGGAATTTGGATCTCTAATGGGAGCACGGCTTCGCACCCATAACCAAAGAAAATGGCGTAGCTTTAGTTGGGGTTCGCACAGTTGTGCGGTAAGCCCATAAGCATTCACCCAACTTGTCGTCCCAGTCTCGTTGACTTTTCGAGACGAACTTCTTGAGAAGCTTGCCAATAGTCTTGTTGAAAGCTTCTGCGAGGCCATTAGCGGCAGGATAGTATGCCGTTGAGGACACACTCTGGATTCTGAACTTGGCACAGAATCTCTGGAAAGCCTGGCTAATGAACTGGGGCCCATTGTCGTGGACAATTCGTCGAGGTACACCAAAACGGTAAATAACGTGATGTTTCACGAACTTGATCACGTTCGACGATTTGACCTCCTTCAAAGGGATGGCTTCGGCCCATTTGGAGAAATAATCGGTTATTGCCAAAATGAACCGATGTCCTTTTGATGATGGTGGGCTGATAGGACCAACCACGTCCATGCCCCACATTTCAAATGGCCAGGTAGAGGCCGTAGAGTGGAGGTACCCTGGTGCTTGATGGATGAAATCGCCGTGCACTTGGCAGGCGTGACATCTCTTGGCATAAGTGACGGCATCGGCAATCATCTTGGGCCAGTAGTAACCCAATCTTTGGAGTCGATGTGCCAGTTTTGGGCCAGGTTGATGGGCTCCACACATGCCGTCGTGGGCTTCTTTCAATACCTCTTGAGCCTCCTTTGGTGAGAGGCACCGGAGCAAGATCCCGTCATGCGATCGACGATACAATGTTCGCGTAATCGCATTATAATAGAATTTGGGGGCTTTCCTTCGAATGGCAGCCGCCTCTTTGGTGTCTTCAGGCAGGATGTCGTATAAGACGTAGTCGATATAGGGGAATCGCCAGTCTTTAAGCTCTGGACCGGTTGATGCTTCAAGTGCTTCTTCGCGGTGACGACCTCCCGTTGACTCCTGATAATCCTCGAGAGCATTTCTCGGGCAATACAGGTCGTGGCTGTAGACGAATATCTTCTCCATTGCTCCAGCTGGAAGAGCTAAGGAGGCAGCCAGGGATGCGAGTGCATCTGCGTGCGCATTTTGCCTGCGCGGTACATGGTCGATGTAGAAGCTTGTAAACCCCTCGGCCATGCGGATAGTCGCGTTGTAATAGGGTACTAAGTCTTCATGTCTGACTTCGTACTCCCCGCGAACTTGGCTGACGATGAGCTTGGAGTCGCCGTATGCCTCGAGATTTTTAACGCCAATCTCATCGGCGAATTGCATCCCAATCAAAAGAGCGTTGTACTCCGCCACATTGTTGGAACAAGGCTCAGTTAATGAGACAGCTCGGGGAATCACATAATTTTGTGGGGATACGAGTACTACTCCTACCCCTGCTACTAAGTGTCCCTTCGGGCTTGTTCTTGATGCACCGTCGAAGAAAAGTTGCCATACTTGACTTTCGAACGATGTCTGAGTCAGGCAGACTTCAGCAACTTCATCTGGGAGATCCTCGTAGACTTTGGCTGCCCTCGGATCTGGGTGCTCAGCTAGGAAATCCGCGACTGCTTGTCCCTTAATGGCCTTTTGTGGTAAAAAGCGCATCTCATATTGGGAGAGCAATATGGCCCATTTTGCCAGTCGGCCATTTAGCGATGAAGGTTTAGTCATAAGTAACCTCAGGGGGTTGATTTTTGATATGACGTTTATAGTTTGGCCTACCAGATAGTGTCGCATTTTCTGGATAGCGAACACTAGTGCCAAACATTCCTTCTCGATCGGGTTATACCGATGTTCGGCTCCGATCATTGTTCTACTTAGATAGTAGATTGCTTGCTCACGTCCCTGATCGTCATTCTGAGCTAGTAGAGCTCCCAAAGAATGATCCATTGCTCGGACGTACACCAGAAACGGCTTTCCGGCTACTGGAGCTGCAAGGACTGGTGGTTGGGTGAGGTATTGCTTGATTTCCTCGAACGCTTGTTGGCAAGCGTTATCCCAAGTGAATGAGACACCCTTCTTCATCAGCTTAGCGAAAGGTTGGCATCTTCCGGAAAGGTTTGAGATGAACCTGCGGATGTACGCCAATCGTCCTTGCAATCCTCTGAGTTCTCTGAGATTTCTCGGAGGTTGCATCTCCTGGATAGCGCGAACCTTTTCCGGGTCCAAGTGAATTCCGGTGGATGTTACAACAAATCCTAAGAATTTGCCACTGGCCACCCCAGGAAGGACTTTGTGGGATTCATCTTCAATTGATGAGCCCGCATGATGTCGAAGACCACCTTCAGGTCTGCTATGTGATCACCTTTAGTGCGGCTTTTTACCGCGATGTCATCAACATAACATTCCACCGTTTTGCGTATTTGCTGATGGAAAATGGCGTTCATGGCCCTTTGGTATGTTGCCCCTGCATTTTTCAGTCCGAAGGGCATGACGGTGTAGCAATATACCCCTAGAGGTGTCCTGAAGGAGTATGCTTTTCGTCATCAGGATACATTTTGATTTGATTGTATCCTGAGAATCCGTCCATGAAGGACATTCGTTCGAATCCACAAGTATTGTCAATCATGACATCTGTGATCGGCAATGGGAATTCGTCTTGGGGCAGGCCTCGTTTAGATCACGGAAGTCGATGCAGATCCGGATCTTCCGTTCTTCTTGGAACTGGGACGATGTTGGCTACCCAGTCGGGATGTTGTTCTTCCCTGATGAAGCCAGAATCAATAAGTTTTCTGACTTCTGATTGAATTGCCTCCATTATCTCTGGACGGAACCGTCGCTGCTGTTGTTTGACAGGTTTTGCGTCCGGATTGATGTTGAGGCGGTGCATAGCCACTTGAGGATCAAGTCCAGGCATGTCCTCGTAATTCCAGGCGAAGACGTCTATATACTCTTGTACAAGAGATATTAGATCTTTCTTCTCCGAAGGTGACAGGCCGTCACTTATGAAGATGGGCTTAGGGTTAGCCTCATCTCCTAGGTTGATCTGAACAACCTTGTCCTGCTGGGTGGCTCGCGCTGTTCAAAGCGGGTATCCCAAAGAGCATTTAAATGTTTGATCCAAGGATCTGTATCGGATTGGATCATTTCTTCATTTCCATCTTCCAGGTGGCTTGTCGAAACCATGTTCACTGAAAGTTCCTTGAAGATGTTGCCGACACTGACATCTGACTCCCAAGATGATGTGTCCGAAGAGTAATCGTTGCTCGACGATTCTTGAGAATCGGAGGCTGATGGGACCGGAGTTGATACATAGCCCAACCCCCCGCGTGTCCGATGATAATAATCGGGGGCTTTCCTTTCGGCACAAAGGATTGAAGCAACGTCCTCCTTCCTTTGCCGAAGTTCAACCCGGGTTTGTTGGTCAGGTCGTACCCCATGGATCTCATTATTTTGAGCGCTTTTGGTTCGTAATGACCGAACTGAGGGGATTCTTCCTCGCCTTCCGATTCGTCGCGGGGCGTTGGTTCAGACGAGATTCGCCCAAAAAGAATTGGTTTTTGGCCTTTCCGTCTTGCTGGAACCATAAATATAGATTCTTGCGCATTACCATTGTCTTGGTATGTCTCGAAGGACGATTTCACTGGTACATGCAATGATGTTAAGGCACCCATTGCCGACCAGAGATCGTCATCTATATCAGTGCTAGTATCTGACGGTATTGAATCAGAAGCACACACAGAAAACAAAACGCAAAATCTAAATCTTCATTAATATACCAACCGCCTACATCATCGGTGGTATTATCGACATCGAGCTTATTAGTGCCCGTTACAAGTGGTTCTAATTCCCACAGGCACTCTTCTTTCTCAGGCTCAGTGTCAGCCTCATTACCAGAGTCTGGCTCCTCTGGTTGTGGGGCTTCATCCGTCTCCACCGGATCTTGGTACAACAAAGAGTCGGTGAAATAATTCTCGACCCCTTTGAACGGATGCCTTTCGGCGATCAACGTCTGCACATTTCCACTCCCGTCAATGTACTTCATGACTTGGTGGAGAGTGGAGGGAACGATAGAGTTGCGGTGGATCCACGGTCGTCCCAGCAATAGATTGTAGGAAGTGTCGCGTCGATGATGTAGCATGTCACTTCCGACTTGAGACTTCCAATCTGACACCTGAGCTTGATCTTCCCCATCGGACGGGTCTGGTTGGCATTGAACCCATAGATAGTTGTCTGGGTGGGGCTCAAACGATGGGTAGGAATGCCGAGATGTTGCATGACCCGGCGAGGCATGATGCTCAACGCGGACCCTGGGTCTACCTGGATGCGGTTCACCTCGGACGATCCATATACCCTGTGAAGTACAGGGGTCGATCATGCTTCCCTTTCACCTGCATATCATCTGCCGTGAAGGTGATGCAGGGGGCATTCTGGGAGGTGTGGAGGCAATCCTCTACATCTTCCTCCTTCGGCACCTGGGTCATGAAGACCTCAGCATTTGCCAGAGCTTCTTGCAGAGCTTCCCTGGTCGACTTTGATAGTCTAAGAAGTTCATACAAGGTAATGCGTGCCGGAATGTTGGCCAACTGAGCCAGACATCAAAGCGGTAAGGTGCCGTAGATCCTTCCGCGATGCCCTTTTGAAGGGCTCGAGAAAATCGAGTCCCTTCTGCTTCTCCACAGGGGCTTTGTGGAGGGCCTGACTGGCTCCGCAGTTGGTTGTGGAGGGGCTACCGCCGTCTCGTCGTACTGTTTCAAGTACGCCTGTCCTGAACGGGTTCCCGCCATCGGTTGGTTGGGCTCTGCGGCCAAGACTATCGTTTCCTCCTCTGAGTCGGTCAGTGAAGGGATATCAGTCTCCGCTTCTCGAGAGGAGGCACCCACTACATTGCAGGATGAGGCTTTTGCCTTGCCTTTGGATTTCCTGTTGGTCACAGTAGTCCATTGCTGTTCATTGACAAGGTCAGGGTGGACCCACATGATTTCCCCTTGAGGTGTAGGGACGGGTACCAAGCCTTTCTCTTGCTGCTGGTGAGGGTCTGTGTTGACCACTCTCAGCTCTCCTTTTGGAATAGGAGTTACCCCCGCAGGCGTTGGAGGTTGTCTCCCGAACTGGAGAACCGACGTCACATTAGCCGTCACCTTCTTCTGCTCTGGTCGGAGCTTTAACACCTCCGGCGTCAATCAGAGCCTGAAGGATGTCCTTGAAGACGTAGCAGCTTTTGGTGGGGTGTCCCAACATCCTGTGATACATGCAGTAGTTGGGATTGTCGGTCTTGCCGACCTCCTCTGGGCGTCGAGCTTCAGGAGCTTCAGTCGGTTGCTCTTGTTGAGTAGTTTAAAAGAGCGAATCGACATGTTCCTCCTCCTGAAGGAATATTGCTTGTTGGCGCGTGGCTGGCTTGAAGAGCCACTCGCCTTGCCTGATTGAGGTTGGCGGGAGATTTGGTCTCCGTTGCCAAATTATCCTTCCGCTTTGTTTGGAGGGATGTATCTGGCGCACGCCTTGTCGACCTTTACCTTCCGGCCTAGGCTTACCTTCCTCCGCTCTGACGCGGGCGACAATCTCCTCAGCCTGTTCACCTTGTTGGCTAATTGCTTTCAGGTGCGGCTTTCAGCAACTCCTATTTGAGCAAGGAGCGAGGTTTGGAGATTGTGGCGGCATGTTTCTACCAGGGTGGCCTGGGTCATACCGCTTGGACACCGGAGTGCCATGTTCCGAAATCTTTCCACGAAAGATTTGACGGACTCCCTTTTCGCTGTTTGGGAGCCAAAAGGGTTGGCATTGTGACTTCGGAGTCATCCTCGAAGAAGCGTGTTAAAAAGAGCTTTTTCTCCAAATCGCCCCAGTTCTTGATAGAACTTCTGGGAGCTTCATAAACCATTCAAGGCCAACCCTTTCAGGGTGCCGATGAACAGGCGTGCCAGGATGGCGTCATTATCTACTACATTCCCGGTTTGGGATTTGAAGTAGTAGATGTGCTGGTTGGGTGACCCCTTCCCATCAAAGGCTTGAAGAGTTGGAGCTTTTGAACTTGGCAGGTACGGAACCAAGTCCCATTCAGCCGGGTAGGCAGGACCACTCCTACTTCTTGGAGGTCTTTGCGATTGGCCGGGCCTCGAGGCGTCGCTCCAGTTGACTCATTCTTTTAACATGAGCCTTTCCTTGGTCTTGGTCGCCTTTTACTTGCGACGA
>JAVJIF010034730.1:0-80000 GCA_038442645.1 Agave tequilana
TGTTTGAAGTGTACTAAGCTCTGAATTGTCTGATTCCCTGTTTGCTTTTTTGCAGGTAGGCTTGGTCATCCTTCTTCATGTTCGCTAAGTCGTGGGAGAATATATCGGATGGCGAAGTGTTCGATGTTCGTCCACAAGGGATATATATTATGGTCCTTGTCGTCCACAAGGGAATATATTATTGTCCCTGACGAGGAATCGACTCTCGCCAAGGTCTCTTCAGATCCACTGCACCAATCATGCCTGCTGGCAAGAGATGGTTAGGGTAAGTATGGCGGCGAGGAGGTTACGGTGGACACGGGCGGCAGGTAGGATCCTCTTCTCTCCCACCCCAGAAGTAACATCAAGGACTCCTCATGTCTGCTGGATGGTCTGCTGGGGAAAGGGATGTTCATGAACGAAGGGTTGTTCGGACTTTCTGTTCCACCGGACCTCAAGAACACCATTGCTCTTAGCTTAGTCAGCTAGGCTCTTCGATGTTACATCATGCATCGTGGTGTAACAGCTTCTATTGTAGCCACAAAACATCGCGCACTTGGAATCAGACGCGGCTTTAAGGAGTGAGTTCAACCTCTGAGAGGGAGAGGGACTTCTTTGTACTCCTTAATTGTAACACTCCATCTTATTGTAAGAGAGCGTTTGACTGTAACACTCAATCTTATTGTATAAGAGAGCGTTTTTGTATCACTTTCATGTACCTGAAAATAAATAAAAGTGACACTTCTCTTTTTGCCTCTTTCATTGTCTTGAACTTTTTGTCTTAATTAGACGCATAGAAGCAAAGAGTCTTTGACTTTGTCAAAATATGATGGAAATTTTAATAAGTCAAACTTGTGGACAAAGACCCTATTCAGGAACTCTCACGATACTGTCAGAGGTGTAATATTAACTTGACAGAGGTGAAATTTTGATGGACCTGCCACTTTATAAGAGAAAGTGACAAGTAGAATTGGTACCCAAGGGAGGGTGAACTTTTATCAAGTGTTGGGATTAATTGATGAGCTCAACGGGGATTTGATGGAAACACTGTTGATGGTGTAGTATTAACCTAACAATGTTTTTAGGTAGACTTGTTATTCTGTTGAAGAGAATAACAAGTGGGCTAGACTCGTGGGGAATCTAGGAAAGTTTGTTACCGTCAGAGGTGTGATATTAACTTAACGGGTTGGAAGTGGTCTTGTCAGAAGTGTAATGTTACTTGACAAGGATGTGAGTTAGAGGTGTGATATTAACTTAACTCAGAAGTGTCACTGTCATAGGTGTAATGTTTAACTTGACAGTGAGGGTAATGCTAGAGGTGTAATGTTGGAACTTAGCATTGGTATCTCGGCTTGCATAAGGAAGTCCGAGGGAAAGTCATGGCCATAGGTGTATTGTTGAACTTAGCAATGACTTGGATGCTAGAGGTGTGGTGTTAACTTAGCATCATCCATTTCAGCTTCGGTGTGGAAGTCTGAAGAAAGTGACTGTCAGAGGTGTGTATATTAAAACCTGGCAGAAGAAACTTGATTACTGTTTAGAGGTGTGGTGTTAAACTTAACAGTAATTGTCAGAGGTGTGATATTAACTTGACAAAGATTGACTCATGATAAGAGTAATTTGAGGACCTGTCATTCTATTGGTGAGAATTGACAACGTCAAAAATTTTGAAGCGCCAGAGGGTAGTATTAACTTGGCGAATTTGAAAATTTGATACTCCGTGTAGAGTTGACAAGCAAAATTTGTACTCGACAAGGAATATTGAAAAGTTTTCATTATCAGAGGTATAGTGTTATCTTAGTAATGGTTGGATTTTGTAGACCTACCATTCTGTGGATGAGAATTGGTAGGGATTTTGGAGGAAAGAGTGGAGCCAAGTCCACTTAGGATTTAGCAAAACCTCAGCTATTAACGGTTTGAGGTGCCTTAACCAACTACCGTTTGAGTTGAGCTAGCCATGCTATTCCCCTCAGCATGATGAGTTGTCGAAGACTTATGTTGGACTTAAAAGCCAACATTTTCCTCTATCCTTAGCCGTCGGGGGCGTCGGATCAAATGGGAACGTGTCCCTTAGGATTTTTAGCAAATCCTCAGCTGTCAACGGGTTTGAGGTGCCTTTACCAACTACGTTTGAGTTAGGCTAGCCATGCTATTCCCCTCAGCATGATGAGTTGTCGAAGACTTATGTTGGACTTAAAAGCCAACATTTCTTCTATCCTTAGCCGTCGGGGGCGTCGGATATTAATGAAGAAGCTCTTCTTGTTTTGATCAGAGGTGTATTTTTAACTTGATCAGCGGGAGAATACCATTTAAGGATAGTATTTCTTCAGGAACCTGCCATTAATCAGCATCATGAGTGTATCGCCACTCGGGTTATGAGGCGATATGACCCATTTGAGTAGACTGACTCTAATACAAATGGTCCTTCCCATTTGGGTTGGAATTTTTCTTTTGTCTTGTGTGTCATTACCATGGGTCTTCTGACGGCTAAGACAAGATCGCCTTTCTTGAAAGTTCGCACTTTAACTTTCTTGTTGAAGGCTCTGGTAATTCGAGCTTGGTAGAGTTCGATTTGTTGCTGGGCCTGCAGACGCTTATCATCTAAGGCCTCCAGTTCTTGGAGTCGCTGTCGATGCTTCTCCTCGGTTGTCATCTCCGCTGTCAAGGCGACGCGTAGAGATGGAATTTGGATCTCTAATGGGAGCACGGCTTCGCACCCATAGACCAAAGAAAATGGAGTAGCTTTAGTTGGGGTTCGCACAGTTGTGCGGTAAGCCCACAAGCATTCACCCAACTTATCGTCCCAGTCTCGTTGACTTTTCGAGACGAACTTCTTGAGAAGCTTGCCAATAGTCTTATTGAAAGCTTCTGCGAGGCCATTAGCGGCAGGATAGTATGCCGTTGAGGACACACTCTGGATTCTGAACTTGACACAGAATCTCTGAAAAGCCTGGCTAATGAACTGGGGTCCATTGTCGTGGACAATTCGCCGAAGTACGCCGAAACGGTAAATAACGTGATGTTTCACGAACTTGATCACGTTCGACGATTTGACCTCCTTCAAAGGGATGGCTTCGGCCCATTTGGAGAAGTAATCGGTTATTGCCAAAATGAACCGATGTCCTTTTGATGATGGTGGGCTGATAGGACCAACCACGTCCATGCCCCACATTTCAAATGGCCAGGTAGAGGCCGTAGAGTGGAGGTACCCTGGTGCTTGATGGATGAAATCGCCGTGCACTTGGCAGGCGTGACATCTCTTGGCATAAGTGATGGCATCAGCAATCATCTTGGGCCAGTAGTAACCCAATCTTTAGAGTCGATGTGCCAGTTTTGGGCCAGGTTGATGGGCTCCACACATGCCGTCGTGGGCTTCTTTCAATACCTCTTGAGCCTCCTTTGGTGAGAGGCACCGGAGCAAGATCCCGTCATGCGATCGACGATACAATGTTTGTGTCATCGCATTATAATAGAATTTGGGGGCTTTCCTTCGAATGGCAGCCGCTCTTTTGGTGTCTTCAGGCAGGATGTCATATAAGACGTAGTCGATATAGGGAATCGCCAGTCTTTAAGCTCTGGACCGGTTGATGCTTCAAGTGCTTCTTTGCGGTGACGACCTCCCGTTGACTCCTGATAATCTCGAGAGCATTTCTCGGGCAATACAGGTCATGGCTGTAGACGAATATCTTCTCCATTGCTTCAGCTGGAAGAGCTAAGAGGCAGCCAGGGATGCGAGTGCATCTGCGTGCGCATTTTGCCTGCGCGGTACATGGTCGATGTAGAAGCTTGCAAACCCTCGGCCATGCGGATAGTCGCGTTGTAATAGGGTACTAAGTCTTCATGTCTGACTTCGTACTCCCCGCGAACTTGGCTGACGATGAGCTTAGAGTCGCCGTATGCCTCGAGATTTTTAACGCCAATCTCATCGACGAATTGCATCCCAATCAAAAGAGCGTTGTACTCCGCCACATTGTTGAACAAGGCTCAGTTAATGAGACAGCTCGGGGAATCACATAATTTTGTGGGGATACGAGTACTACTCCTACCCCTGCTACTAAGTGTCCCTTCGGCTTGTTCTTGATGCACCGTCGAAGAAAAGTTGCCATACTTGACTTTCGAACGATGTCTGAGTCAGGCAGACTTCAGCAACTTCATCTGGGAGATCCTCGTAGACTTTGGCTGCCCTCGGATCTGGGGTGCTCAGCTAGGAAATCCGCGACTGCTTGTCCCTTAATGGCCTTTTGTGGTAAAAAGCGCATCTCATATTGGAGAGCAATATGGCCCATTTTGTCAGTCGGCCACTTAGCGATGAGGTTTAGTCATAAGTAACCTCAGGGGATTGACTTTTGATATGACGTTTATAGTTTGGCCTACCAAATAGTGTCGCATTTTCTGGATAGCGAACACCAGTGCCAAACATTCCTTCTCGATCGGGTTATACCGATGTTCGGCTCCGATCATTGTTCTACTCAGATAGTAGATTGCTTGCTCACATCCCTGATCGTCATTCTGAGCTAGTAGAGCTCCCAAAGAATGATCCATTGCTCGGACGTACACCAGAAACGGCTTTCGGCTACTGGAGCTGCAAGGACTAGTGGTTGGGTGAGGTATTGCTTGATTTCCTCGAACGCTTGTTGGCAAGCGTTATCCCAGTGAATGAGACACCCTTCTTCATCAGCTTAGCGAAAGGTTGGCATCTTCCGGAAAGGTTTGAGATGAACCTGCGGATGTACGCCAATCGTCCTTACAATCCTCTGAGTTCTTTGAGATTTCTCGGAGGTTGCATCTCCTGGATAGCGCGAACCTTTTCCGGGTCCAAGTGAATTCCGGTGGATGTTACAACAAATCCTAAGAATTTGCCACTAGCCCCCCAGGAAGGACTTTGTGGGATTCATCTTCAATTGATGAGCCCGCATGATATCGAAGACCACCTTCAGGTCTGCTATGTGATCCCCTTAGTGCGGCTTTTACCGCGATGTCATCAACATAACATTCCACCGTTTTGCGTATTTGCTGATGGAAATGGCGTTCATGGCCCTTTGGTATGTTGCCCCTGCATTTTTCAGTCCGAAGGGCATGACGGTATAGCAATAAACCCCTAGAGGTGTCCTGAAGGAAGTATGCTTTTCGTCATCAGGATACATTTTGATTTGATTGTATCCTGAGAATCCATCCATGAAGGACATTCGCTCGAATCCACAAGTATTGTCAATCATGACATCTGTGATTGGCAAGGGAATTCGTCTTGGGACAAGCCTCGTTTAGATCACGGAAGTCGATACAGATCGGATCTTCCCGTTCTTCTTGGCAACTGGGACAATGTTGGCTACCCAGTCGGGATGTTGTTCTTCCCTGATGAAGCAGAATCAATAAGTTTTCTGACTTCTGATTGAATTGCCTCCATTATTTTGGACGGAACCGTCGCTGCTGTTGTTTGACAGTTTCACGTCCGGATTAATGTTGAGGCGGTGCATAGCCACTTGAGGATCAAGTCCTGGCATGTCCTCATAATTCCAGGCGAAGACGTCTATATACTCTTGTACAAGAGATATTAGATCCTTCTTCTCCGAAGGTGACAGGCCGTCACTTATGAAGATGGGCTTAGGATGGCCTCATCTCTAGATTGACTTGAACAACCTTGTCTTCTGTGGGTGGCTCGCGCTGTTCAAAGCGGATATCCCAAAGAGCATTTAAATGTTTGATCCAAGGATCTGTATCGGATTAGATCATTTCTTCATTTCCATCTTCCAGGTGGCTTGTCGAAACCATGTTCACTGAAAGTTCCTTGAAGATGTTGCCGACACTGACATCTGACTCCCAAGATGAGGTGTCTGAAGAGTAATCGTTGCTCGACGATTCTTGAGAATCAGAGGCTGATGGGACCGGAGTTGATACATAGCCCAACCCCGGCGTGTCCGATGATAATAATCAGGGGCTTTCCCTTTCGGCACAAAGGATTGAAGCAACGTCCTCCTTCCTTTGCTGAAGTTCAACCCGGGTTTGTTGGTCAGGTCGTACCCCATGCATCTCATTATTTTGAGAGTGTTTGGATCGTAATGACGAACTGAGGGGATTCTTCCTCGCCTTCCGATTCGTCGCGGGGCGTTGGTTCAGACGAGATTCGCCCAAAAAGAATTGGTTTTTGGCCTTTCCGTCTTGCTGGAACCATAAAATATAGATTCTTGCGCATTACCATTGTCTTGGTATGTCTCGAAGGACGATTTCACTGGTACATGCAATGATGTTAAGGCACCATTGCCGACCAGAGATCGTCGTCTATATCAGGCTAGTATCTGACGGTATTGAATCAGAAGCACACACAGAAAAATACGCAAAATCTAAATCTTCATTAATATACCAACCGCCACATCATCGGTGGTATTATCGACATCGGGTTTATTAGTGCCCGTTACAAGTGGTTCTAACTCCCACAGGCACTCTTCCTTCTCAGGCTCAGTGTCAGCCTCATTACCAGAGTCTGGCTCCTCTGGTTGTGGGGCTTCATCCGCCTCCACCGGATCTTGGTACAGCAAAGAGTCGGGAAATAATTCTCGACCCTTTGAACGGATGCCTTTCGGCGATCAACGTCTGCACATTTTCACTCCCGTCAATGTACTTCATGACTTGGTGGAGAGTGGAGGGAACGATGGAGTTGCGGTGGATCCACGGTCGTCCCAGCAATAGATTGTAGGAAGTGTCGGCGTCGATGATGTAGCATGTCACTTCCGACTTGAGTTCCAATCTGACACCTGAGCTTGATCTTCCCATCGGACGGGTTTGGTTGGCATTGAACCCATAGATAGTTGTCTGGGTGGGGCTCAAATGATGGGGAGGAATGCCGAGATGTTGCATGACCCGGCGGGGCATGATGCTCAACGCGGACCCTGGGTCTACCTGGATGCGGTTCACCTCGGACGATCCATATACCCTGTGAAGTACAAGGGTCGATCATGCTTCCCTTTCACCTGCATATCATCTACCGTGAAGGTGATGCAGGGGGCATTCTGGGAGGTGTGGAGGCAATCCTCTACATCTTCCTCCTTCGGCACCTGGGTCATGAAGACCTCAGCATTTGCCAGAGCTTCTTGCAGAGCTTCCCTGGTCGACTTTGATAGTCTAAGAAGTTCATACAAGGTAATGCGTGCCGGAATGTTGGCCAACTGAGCCAGGACATCAAAGCGGTAAGGTGCCGTAGATCCTTCCGCGATGCCCTTCTGAAGGGCTCGAGAAAATCGAGTCGCCTTCTGCTTCTCCACGGGTGGCTTTGTGGAGGGCCTGACTGGCTCCACAGTTGGTTGTGGAGGGGCTACTGCCGTCTCGTCGTACTGTTTCAAGTACGCCTGTCCTGAACGGGTTCCCGCCATCGGTTGGTTGGGCTCTGCGGCCAAGACTATCGTTTCCTCCTCTGAGTCGGTCAGTGAAGGGATATCAGTCTCCGCTTCTCGGGAGGAGGCACCCACTACATTACAGGATGAGCTTTTTGCCTTGCCTTTGGATTTCCTGTTGGTCACAGTAGTCCATTGCTGCTCATTGACAAGGTTAGGGTAGACCCACATGATTTCCCCTTGAGGGTAGGGACGGGTACCAGGCCTTCTCATGCTGCTGGTGAGGGTCTGTGTTGACCACTCTCAGCTCTCCTTTTGGAATAGGAGTTACCCCCGCAGGCGTTGGAGGTTGTCTCCCGAACTGGAGAACCGACGTCACATTAGCCGTCACCTTCTTCTGCTCTGGTCGGAGCTTTAACACCTCCGCGTCAATCAGAGCCTGAAGGATGTCCTTGAAAAACGTAGCAGCTTTTGGTAGGGTGTCCAACATCCTGTGATACATGCAGTAGTTGGGATTGTCGGTCTTGCCGACCTCCTCCGGGCGTCGAGCTTCAGGGAGCTTCAGTCGGTTGCTCTTGTTGAGTAGTTTAAAGAGCGAATCGACATGTTCCTCCTTGAAGGAATATTGCTTGTTGGCGCGTGGTTGGCTTGAAGAGCCACTCGCCTTGCCTGGTTGAGGTTTGGCGGGAGATTTGGTCTCCGTTGTCAAATTATCCTTCCGCTTTGTTTGGAGGGATGTGTCCGGCGCACGCCTTGTCGACCTTTCCGCCTAGGCTTACCTTCCTTCGCTCTGACGCGGGCGACAATCTCCTCAGCCTGTTCACCTTGTTGGACTAATTGCTTCCAGGTGCGGCTTTCAGCAACTCCTATTTGAGCAAGGAGTGAGGTTTGGAGATTGTGGCGGCATGTTTCTACAGGGTGGCCTGGGTCATACCGCTTGGACACGGAGTGCCATGTTCCGAAATCTTTCCACGAAAGATTTGACGGACTCCCCTTTTCATTGTTTGGTGGCCAAAAGGGTTGGCATTGTGACTTCGGAGTCATCCTCGAAGAAGCGTGTTAAAAGAGCTTCTCTAAATCGCCCCAGTTCTTGATAGAACCTTCTGGGAGCTTCATAAACCATTCAAAGGCCAACCCTTTCAGGGTGCCAATGAACAGGCGTGCCAGGATGGCGTCATTATCTACTACATTCCGTTTGGGATTTGAAGTAGTAGATGTGCTGGTTGGGTGACCCTTCCCATCAAAGGCTTGAAGAGTTGGAGCTTTGAACTTGGGCGGGTACGGAACCAAGTCCCATTCAGCCGGGTAGGGCCAAACCACTCCTACTTCTTGGAGGTCTTTGCGATTGGCAAGGACCTCGAGGCGTCGCTCTAGTTGACTCATTCTTTTAACATGAGCCTTTCCTTGGTCTTGGTCGCCTTTTACTTGCGACGAGGACTTGGACGAGCCGGGAAGTAGATCGCCGCGTCTCCTCAGAAGGTTCGGAAGATGAGCTTTCTCCCTTTTTCCCTTTGCCCTTTGACTTTTTAGGAGGGGACCTCCTCCTGTCTTCAAGCAGCTGTGCAATCGCCTGCTTGAGGGAGTTGATAGATTCCTGCTGAGCAAGAATCATATCCATTTGTGCCTTCTGGATCTGCTCCAAACGTTTAGTCGTCTCCTCAGGAGCGCCTGTCATGTAGGCGGAGGTCTCCTTCTCGACGAAAGAGTTTGAAGCCCTTGATTCCGCTACGGCGGAGTGAGAATCAATAATGCCATGGGCTAAGGCATTATAGTCAATTGGGGGAATGGCCCCAGTCAGGGTGCGAGTGTGTCGATACACCCCTTCCGTTCAGAGTCAGACTCGGAGTCATCTGAGCTGACTGCAAGTTGTTTCCCTTGCTCCTGCTTGTCATATTCGCAGTGAGCTCCGGGTACTCAACGTCAGAGAAGGTTCTCCTTCTGTGGGAGCGTCTTCTTTTAGCTGACGGAGGAATCAGGGTCAGCTGTTGTAATAACCCCGTTCCCGGAATACGTACTTAGTTGCGTATTCAGATTTTCGATCGTATTTTTCGATTTACTTCCTGTATTTATTCTGTATTATGAATTCCTTATATGGTTGTTTTGTCTTGATTTGGATTCGTGGACTCGGAGTCAGCCCCAGTCTGAACGAGGGCCTAATCCTAATGTATTATTCGATTTAGTCTTTCTGATAATTAGATTTGACCGATTTTAGTTTTAAAGATCATTTTCAAATATTATATATTTTCTTTGATTTTCGAGATTTTTCCTGAATTAAAATGAAATCTTCAAAACCGGTGTCGACCAGTGCCGCTGGTCGATTTCAGGATTTTTATTTCACAAACAGCTAGGAATTTCTAGATGGTCCTTTAGACTTTATTTCTTAGAATCTTATTCCTTATTCAAATACTTTTTCTGAGGATTTTATGATTTTATGAAAATTCCGTCGGAGTTGGTAGGTAACTGATTCCGGATTTTTAGTTTTAAAACTATAAAGTATTTCTTAAAACGGATTTCACTATGATACTTAGTATTATATTCTTGATTTTTGGTAATTATTTCGGGTCGTTCCGAGACACTTGAATTTCGGACGATTCTGGTATTTTCCCGAAAGATTTCCGCATCCGCAACTGAATCCCGGGAATCCGCCACTTTCATTATTTTCAAATTCTTTTCCAAGAAAATATCTCCTCATATGAATTTCTTTTCCTTTTTCCTTTTCCTTTATTTCTTTCCTTCCTCCACAAGCCAAAGCCTTTTCCAATTTTCCAAAATTCCAATCTTTTACAACTTCCACTCACTTCCACACACTTCCACCAACTTCCTCATTAATGCCCTCTTTTTCTCTCTCTTCCATGGCCGGCCAAGTGGCCAAAAGAGGGACACTCATCCCCTCCTCCACTTTGCAAAAACCCCCCTCTCTTCTATCTTATTTGCACTTCCTTCACAAATCCAAAACCCTATAAATATCTTTCCTTTACATTTCATTTCCTTTTTTCATTTTCTCTTCACCAAGAGCCAAACCCTAGCCACCTCCATCTCCTTCATCTCCACCACCACAACTACTCCAACTCTTCCCTTCATCTTCCTCCTCCTTCATCTCCATGGGAAGCACCACCAAGGTCATCAACTCTACCAAAACCCCAACTTCTTCTTCATCATCAACTCCCATCACAACCACCATCACTCCATCATCAACCACTCCTTTTGGTGAGTAATTTCAATCACCAAGACTTAGATTATTCTTAGTATACTTAGGTTTGCTTATCATGTTCAATTATGTCTTCAATCCATGATTATTTGGTCATCAAACACAAAACCACCAAAATCTGTTCTGTTTGCTGTTTCCAGACGAGATTAGTCGACTAGACCTATAGATTAGTCGACTAGAAAACCTAGTTGAAACGTAACCTTTCTGGAAACACAGTTTTAGTCGACTAGACCAAATTACCAGTCGACTAGAGACCCTTAGTCGACTACACCCTTGACCCTAGTCGACTAACCTTTCCTGAACCAGAAACCTTAACTTTCTGTAACTCAGTCTTAGTCGACTTAGAATATCTGTTAGTCGACATGAGATCATTGTTAGTCGACTACTCATTTCATCCTAGTCGACTAACTTTTCCTGAAACAGAATCCCAACTCTCTGGAACCCAGTTTTAGTCGACTATACCAGACTGTTAGTCGACTTGAGTCCACTATTAGTCGACTACCCTTCCACCCTAGTCGACTAACTTTGCCTATCTGTTATAATTGATTTCTTTCTTGAACATGAACCTTATCCTCTAGACTTACATCACATATAGGTATTACTTGACTTGTCACTTGACAAACATCATCTTCCCTTCTCTCTTTCTCTCTCCTCTTCACTCTACATAATTATATCACAGGTTATGGCGCATCCTGACTTTCGTGGATTTTGGATCTTTCGGCGTTTTGGTGATTTTAGGCGAGTAGTCTCGCTCTTCGCTCTTCTCTATTTGATATCCCGTTTCGTCGGGACGATAAGTATTTCGCTTCTTATTTCCATATTCATGTTTGCCCTGCAATTGCTTATATTATGGTAGCTTCATCTTGTACTTGTGCCATGCTATTGATATGCTTACTTCTTTATCATATACCATGCGTGGCCGACCCTTCGTGGTCGTTGGACTTTGAGTCACTTCCATGTTACCACTTGTCATTACTCTGACCTGTCAGTTACATGCTTCCTTTTAACACGTGTATATCCCTTGGTAACTGTGTTATCACCTGACCACCATGCATGCCATTATTTGGCAAGACTCTATGTTATGACCATGACTTACCCAGACTATTATCGATCTTTTATCATGTTTAGTTGCTGGTGAATATCATCATCCTGTCATGCTATCACTTTACACCCAGCATGATATATTTGACTTGTGATTATCATCTTTACGGGAACTTGACTTATTATCCTGTATCATGATCAGTGACCTGTTTTCCTGCTTTACATGCAGTGACCTGACTATATAGTACTTATGTACTCTTGAATTTCTGATCATGTCCATCTCCTGTTTTTCCCGTAAAGTGATAATTAAACTATTGAACCTTAAAAAGTACCAACTTGTATTGGGTCGAGGGAAACATGCGGATATCGATATGTGTTCGTGTTTACAGTGGCATTAGGTATATTGTACAATCATGTTTCCGGTCTGACCTGAGGGCCTCCAGGGGACCGAGGGGAGAGCTGGCTCCCTTATTCCTGGCTTCATTATGATAAGGGCATACATAAGTCCCTCCTGTTTAGCCTTGCGGCTGGCTTCCGTTTCCATGCAACGGAACAATCCTGGACCGTGGTCCCGGGCATGCACGGGACCCACTGTAAACATAGTTCGTTGATACCCCCGCTAGTTTCCAATAACAACCTTGCTTTACTCGGATATGGATCTATGTGCGTTGGGACGCTAGTTCACATAGCTAGATATCAGGGTAAGACGAGTAATAATAAAGTGTCATAATAATCGGCTCTTTAAGTTGTAAGTAGAGGTATGTGGAATGGGACGCATACTAAAGCCTGCAACTTAAACGGCTATGAATCAGTGATGTGCTTACCATATTTGTTGTAATGGTTTATTCGGATTTCCTGTTTTATGATTATTATGCCATACCTGTTCATGCCTGCCCTAACTATCTGCCTCCTGAGTATTTCCTACTTGATATCATTTCTTATATACTTCATTTGTGTTCTAACCCTCCTGTCTTCTGTACTTGACACCTGTGCTCCTCCTGACTCGCCACCTGGCATCCATATTCCTACTCGCCTGGGGAGTTTCACTGACTCCCCTGGATTCTCATGTCCAGGTTATGGAGCCCGGAGCGTGTGGATTCTCCCCGTTACTGCTCAGAGTGGCGCAGCGGTAGCGTGGATCTCCAGCCGACCGTCCAGGGCCACATCCTTCCAGGCCCCCTGTATGCCTCTCGAGTTTCCTCTTAGCAAACTCGTAAGTGCCCTTTTTCTATTCATACTTGTACATTTCCTTGTATACTGTATGTGAGCACCCTTTTATGCTGTTCATATATGTATATCTCTTGTACTCTCGCATTTGCGCATATCTGTGATGTATTATTATTGTAATATTCATCACCTCTGGTGATAACTCTGTGATTGTATATATATATGTGTTGGAATGTATAATGCACCATTTGCTTCCGTACTCTGATTCTTGTCTGTACTGATGCTTAGCGTATATACGGGAGGGTAGTTCTGACCTACGTATATACGTCGCAGTGACGTCTCCGTATCCGTGGGATCGGGGCGTTACAGCTGTCTGACTAAAGACTGCTGGGGTACGCCTGATCCGCAACGGCACTCAGTGAGCATATGGATGAGCCGTTGGCAGCAACACGATGAAGTGGCCTGATTGGCACTTCTTTTCTTCGTCAGATAATCCCTCAAATCCATGGGAGGGGGATTGAAAAGATCAGCCTCGCAACGTCGAAGACGGGAGGCATCCATGTGCTGCATAGCCTGGACGCAGGCTTCAGGGACGTGGTTCTCGCGACGCGGCTGTGTAACGCGCGTCTGGCGTCTCTGCTGAGATGAAATGCGAGTCTCGCGTTGCTGCCTGGTGCGTCTCGGCGGAGACACTTGAGAGAGGATGGGCTGCTGGCCCTATGCCTATGGGCTCGTGTCTCTTGCGCTTGACGAGGCACAGAGGTCTCACCTTGGCGTTTGATGAGTTGGTCCTCGAAGGACCTAACTGAAGGAATCTCGCGTTTGGGACGCCAAACGCGGACTTCATGTACTGGACGCGGCGCGGGCAAGGCGCGAGATTGTACGTCGCGTCCAGCCTCAGTTGGACAACAACGGTTCTAACTTGCAGCTGAAGCGCATGTCTCCTCTGTCGACGCTCAGCGTTTCGATTGCGTCGAGGAGGTGGAGAGAGACCAACGACATCCTGATGCTGGACACCAGGGATTTTAACCACGCGGGTCTCCTGAGAGACGCTGACGCGGGTATTCTGTGCGACGCGGTTGGTCGCAAAGGCAGGTGTGCCTGGGACCACGCGGGCCTTCTGAGAGGCGTTGGCGCGGGTACCTTGCTTGGCACAGTCGCAGCAGGGGAGCTCGAGAAAGCCACAGATTGGGCCTCGAGGCCATTCCCCGTCGAGACCCGGCGGCAGACGCGGGTCTTTGGGCTCTTGGAGCCGGAAGAGAGAAACTCTTCGTACTTCGCCTGGTCGAACTCGACAACGAGCGATTCGACCATCTTCCCCTTATAGTGGACGTCATCTTGCGCCACTATTTGCTCCTCAGTGACAAACGTTGTCCCCAGCGGAGTCGCCATCTCTTGTATGACCCGGGAAAGAGGGAGACAGTGAATTGCCGTAAAAGTTTTCCTTGAATCAAATGAAAAGGATTACAACAAAAACTGTTCCTTCCGATTACAAGGGAGGGAGAATATTGAATCTTGAATTCCCCCTTTGTTAAGGCTGGGTTCTTCGTGTGGCGGTGGAGAGTGAATCTTGTTCTCCGTTGACCAGATGACCGTCCTTCAGGGATCTCCTCTTCGGCCGGTAGAAAGAGTGACACAGCTCTGTCTACCAAAACTCTAAAAGAGAAGTAGGCGAAAGCTAGCTCGTACGCAGCGAACTTGCTGAAGAGTTGATCTGCTTCTTCTCTCCTTCTGATTGCCGATTGCCGATTGCCGATCTCTCTATTGCTGATCTCTCTATCGCTGATCTCTCGATTGCCAATTGCCCCGACCTCATAGTAAACGAGGCTATTTATAGAGTCCTAGGGGTGAACGTGCTCCCTACAAACGCTCCACAATGAGGGCCAACTCCCCACTACATGGGCGGTAACTAACCCACGTGCCTGCTAAAGATACGCCACGATGGGGGCTGATTTCCCTTACGTTGTGGGCAGTGATTGGTCCTTAACTAAGGCGGTTATAACTGAGATGCGGGTTTCAGGCCGACGCGCCTTGATGCTGAGACGCGGGTGTCAGGACGACGCGCCTTGATGCTGAGACGCGGGTGTCAGGCCGATGCGCCTTGATGCTGAGACGCGGGTGTCGAGCCGACGTGCCTTGATGCTGAGACGCGGGTGTCGAGCCAACGCGCCTTGATGCTGAGACGCGGGTGTCGAGTCGACGCGCCTTGATGCTGAGACGCGCGGTGATAGTCCCTCGCGTCTAGAGCTTGAAACTTTGCTTTTCAATGGCTTGTACTCCAGTAAACTTTTGGACAGCCTACAACCGACATCTCACCAACCAATTTAGCTGGGAGTGCGATTGGTTCTATAGCCACCGTCTCCTCGGCCTCCTTAGATCCACCGACAGGCTCAGGCTAATAAGAAGGCAAGTTATGATACAAGACATCCAACTCTGCAATATCCGTACCAACTGAAGTACTTGTCTCACCCTGATTGCCTCGGGAAGATCAGCTGGTTCCCTTGAAGTCGATGCACCCAAAGGCGGAACACCTGTAAAAATACTTTATTGAAATAAGACATAATAAATATCAGGGAAGAACTACTTACAAGAGATCAGAGTATTACCAAGAGGTGATACCGCCTCAACGCCTCAACAACAGTCTCTCCCAGGATTCCCTTGACGGTAGCGTTAATTCCGACTGGCTCCATGGAAGAAACCTTAGCAGTAGTGGGAGGAATGTTTGGCTCACCTTCGCTCGCTAAAGGCTCCGTAAACCATCCTCTAGAGCTTGAGGCAGTCGGGCTCTCTTTCGAGGCACCGACATCCGAAGGACCGACACCAGCCGCGTCACCCTCGGAGTCTTTTGAAATGATGAAATAGCTAGCCTTATCGCCCTCCTTATAGGTAAACAGAGGATCATAATAATCCCCTGTTCTCGTGCAATTTTGATTCCTGAATCATAAGATAAATGAGTGAGCTGTATGAAATATATAAGTACGTGTCGCAAAAATGAAATTGGTCTTACCCAAGTCAGGAATAACTTTATCAGTTGTTTGCTTCTGTGCCGATAGTTTAATAACTAACAGGGCAGGAGGAGGAGGCACTACAACTGATTCACCCTCGGTAATAACAGTGGGCGTGCAGCGATGAGGCTTCTTGACCACCCTCTTTCTACGAGATCCACCTTGCCGCTTCCGCTTGAAGTGGACATCAGGATCTTCTTCTTTCACCTCCTCCACTTCTATTTCTTCCATAGGGGTTGTACCTACCCCACCAGGAGTATCTGCTGGAAGCTCAGCACCTGCGAATCCTTCAAAGCAAGGACTTTCGGCGTCCGAAGCCTCACTGTCGGTGGTGGCCATATACTCTGGAATGCCTGGCACCCAGACTCTTTTGCCCTCACCCTTCTCGGTAACTTTCTGCTTCAGCCGCTGGGAGGTCCACTTCATGCCAAAAGAGTTAATAGAAAATCTGGTTGGTATGGAGTTCAAAGTTCTGTACCATTGGCAGAACCCCAAAGTCATCAGTAGGTTTGGAGTCCTCAACGGCATGCACAACCGTGCCTCGGTACAACCACCAATGAAGTACTGCCAAGCGTGAGCACTATCAATTAGGCTCCCCATGAAGGCTAGGTTAGTGCTCGGATTACCAACATAGAGTTGGTCATACCCGAACTGACGAGCAAACCGACTGGGAACGTACGGCTCCAAATAGAAGGTATCCCTCTCCTGTACACCAAATGGGATGGCCGGATGCTAACCATTCAAAGATTCTCCGGCTCAGCGACGTCTTCCCATCCCCCACATCCTTGAATTCCTCATCATACCCCGCATCACGGATATAAGGGAAGCACCGAAAGAGACTATACACGTCATGCTGGCATAACAGCTTACAGACCGCAACCACGTAAGTCCGTGACCATGAGGATCCCTCAAATCGGCGAAGGTGCACCACTCGAACACCTTCTGGAGGCTCTTTACCAGCCTGAATAATGGCCGGATAGAAGAGCGAACCATGCCATTAAGTAAGTATATGGCAATCCGATCCTGGGGTTCGGTCCGTCACGGGGTAAGATCGTTCCTTTCCCCTCTTCGTTGCCGGTGGTCTGCAAAAAGCCTCCGTCAGTGCACGGAGACCTCGCTGGATACATCATACCATCACCGGAAGATGCCCAAGAGAGCGACCGTGTACCAGACGAATGACTAGCAGTAAGACAGTGGGAAAGATGACATCGCTGGAAGGAGATGATACCACACATCTCTTCAACCGAACCGATAAAAACCCCACCAAAATCGCCTTCTGGGACATTGGTTGACGAGCCTGATGATGAAAGCTCCTGACAATGTCATCCTTCTCTTAGATGCCATCATCTTCTTCCAGAACAATATCTCCCTGGGCGTGCTCTTTCATCCTCTGGAAGATATCTTCATCTGCAACCCCGTAGTGAGCCGCTTCGGGGGCATCCTCCATGTTGGGGAACAGATAATTCCCCAAGCTCTTCGAACTGCTCGAAGCTCCCTTAGGATTGTCGTGCATGTTTGAGCATATGTAAAAGTGGCACATCAGTTCACGATAAATCTCAAATAAAGTAGGCTCCTATTTTTCCAAAAGCGCTAATTCCGCTTCGCATCAGAAGTATTCTTCATAAGGGAGATAACCCATCGGCAAAGCAAAGACTTCCCACATCTCATGCAAAGCCATGCCCAATTCGCCCACAGAGGTAAAGAGAGTCCCTGTAGCTGGGCAGTATAACTTGAAGATGGCGTAGAAGTTCGCTACGCTCATCTGAATGCCATAGTAAGTTTCTCTGACAGCCTCATAGAGTCCCAGCCTCTCCAAATCCTCCTCAAAACGGGACAAGATATAAAGGGTCAAATCCCTCCACCAGGCCTAGAGAGGATAAATCCAGTCTAGGGTCTTGAAATCAGTTGCTGGATAGTTACCATTGACCCTAAAGAACTGATTTTCAAAATTTTGAGCTATGGCCAGATTTTCCCCCACCAGAATGTCCTGGAGAACGTTTCTAGGGTGAAGACCCAGTATGCAGTGAGGGGGACCTGCCCTTGAATAGCCAGGAGAAGCACCTATCAAGATACCCACATGGATTGAGTCAGTGGCCCGGGTAACTTGCTATTTCATCTTCCGAGGCCTCGTCACGCATTAGAAGAAGGACATCGAGAAATGACGCTTGCTAGAAGAGAGGTAATACTTCTCGCCATTCAGATTGAAAATCCACCGCCCTTCCCCAGCCAGGAGCTGATGATCGGTGTCCGGCGCTGCATCCCCAAACATGAAGCCGGGCTTTCGGTAAATCTTTCGATCACAATCCTCGAGGGGAGAAGTAGTCAGGATACTCCTCATGGTACGCTGATCCCCGGTGTGGATCAGGGCGTCACGGCCAGAGTGCTCCGCTCGCTGAATAATGAAGCTTGCCCCTGAAATTGTAAGCTGATGTTGCCATCCAAATCCCTAGCCGACCCAAAAGGCTATTCAGAGGCCCAGGGGTATAGTGCACTGCAAAGTAAGAAGAGGAAACTATATTAGTTCATTAGCCAAAGAAAAGGGAAGCTAAAGAATAAAGAAAATTGCTAAGGTATAGCTTCGCTCTCCGAGCGAAGCTAGCCTAGCATTAGCTTCGCCCTGAAGCTCAGCTTCGACTCTGCACAAAGGCAGAGTGCAGCAAATCACTAAGTGGTTAGCTTCGCCCCAGAAGCTTAGCTTCGCATTCTGTCGCTGAACAGAATGCAAAAAGCCCCAAGGGCTAACTTCTTTGGAAAGACACTTGTGCCTAAACTTACTCAAAGGACTTTAAAGTCCTTTTTTCAGGTACGCTTCCAGAGTTAGCTTCACATCGTATCATTCGACAGAACGTGAACAGGCCCAAGGGCTAGGTTCACATAGAAGCTTGGAAAAGAAACCATTTGGTTTCCAAATCCCAAGTCGGGAAATTAAAGAGGAATTAAATCCCCTAAAATTTGGTGGGATTAAATTAAGGGAGCATAGTTCTTTGAGATCACTGGATCATGGTGAATCGCTCTGGATTCACCATGAAATAACCAGTCGATGGATTCAAAAAGAGATGAAAATCTCTGCAAAAAGGAAAAATTCACTACCCGCTATGGGGCATTCGATGACAGGAGGAGGAGATGGCGCCTCCGTAGCAGAGGTCACTGCCTCTTTGCCTGTGCGTCGTTTGGGGGCCATGAAGAACTGAAAAGTTCTGAAAGTCCAAATGAAGGAGAGGAAGAAGAGAGAGAGAGATTTTATAATGGTCTCAGATTCTAATAATTTCAATTTACATAAGCACATATATTGATCAACGGATAATCATTCTCATCTCCAATATTCTTAAAAATTTTGGCAGCACCTCTTTTGTAAATACTGATATGTCTAAATATACATTTCATATCACAATAATTTCGGCCAATACCAACCTACTTATTCTTAATCCAAGCATATAAACCGAACTCAACAATCGTCCACGCAATCATAATAATATTTTGGCTCACAACGGCCTACTTATATGAAAACTCAATAATTAAATACTCGAAGGTACCCCTCTCAACAGCCACAAAATAATGCCAAATTATCTTTAACTCCAACTCATCATAATTATAACCAAACTCATATCTCCAAAAAATACATGGATTCAGACATCCATCTAACAATACTAACACTTGCTATAAGTACACGTCAAATAGCATAATGAACATATACAACAAGAACTATATTGCATCCTCAATACATTCATTATTAAAAAAATTTCTACAAAATGAATAAACCTAAAGTTGGTCCTCCGCCATGACGCGACCTGAAAACATGAAATTGAGAGGGGGTGAGCATAATAACTCAGTGACTAGAGATAGAAGCAAATCAGAGAATGGTGAATATAATCAATAATAAGCATGATTTTTTGAGTAATAGAGCAGATCTGGATGAATAAGAGAAAAGAGAATCAACAACATATGATGAAACAATTGAAAGTAGGTGAATAGGTGTAAGGCTAATCTATGACAAATAATGCGTAATCTAAAAATAAATTGCAACACACTTATTGTAACCAAAGAGTGTAACCGAATTCCCAGTGAAGGGCTCTGGACTAACTCCTCTTGATTCCTCTGAATAAGAGTTGAGGTGCTATATGAAGCTCTCTTGGTTAACACAAGTATGGCACACAAACAACAATACCAAGCATATAAGTATGAATGAGCAATATGAATAATGCAAAGTACAATATAAAAGAGAGAGAGTTAGAGAAAGTGGATCAAACGCAAACACAAGGATATGTTTCGAGGTTCGAGTACCCAGCTCTACGTCCCCGCCTTCACACAGAAGGATTTCCACTAACTCGTCCACACAGGACTTCCCACAAAGGGAACCTCCACTGAGGATTTGAAAAAATACAATTAGGGAGTACACAACTCCTCTCTCAACCAATACAACCTCCCACTAGAGGCAAGGCACAAAGCCAAAAAAGATCAACCTCACAATTGAGGGATAGGCACAAAGCCACACAGTCACAATCACATCACACTTGAGGGATAAGGTGTAAATCACCCAGAGGGGGGTGAATAGGTGATGGCTAATCTAATGGTCACTTAATGTGGAATTAAAAACTATTATGACGCAAACACAAAATCTTAAACTAAACACCAAGTTTAACACAAGAGTGTTGCCGAATTTCCCGTGAAGGGTTCTGTACAAACTCCTCTAGATTCCCCTAGATAAGGGTTGAGGTGCCGCGTGGGCTCTCTTGGTTGAAACTAGTGTTAGCAAACAATCCCCAAGCATGTATCAATTAAGCACACAATATATCAAGCATATAAATGTAAACACAATAATAGCATGCAAGATATAAAGACAAAGAGATAGAGAGTGAGCAATCACAAACACAAGGGATTTGTTTCGAGGTTCGAGCACACTTGCTCTACATCCCCGCCATCGACACACGAAGGATTTCCACTAAAATCGATCCCACCGGATCACTCGATGCGGCAACACCTACAAGCCGAGTTCACACTTGAACTCCTTGGACTCTCTAGCCCGTACACACCGCAAGCCCACCGGCTCGCCGAGGCTGCACCTCAAACAAAGAGTTCACACACGAACTCGAAACAACCGTGAACACAACCGTCCGCCTCCTCAAAGAACAAAGATGAACTTTGGTGATCACAACTCTTGATCACCTAAAATCCTCTCACAAGAACACTCCTATAGGTAGATATAGCAATGGATAGCTCAAGTGTTGTGTGAGAAAACAAGGAAAGAGATGGTGGAGAAAAACTCAAGAAAATCTCTTTTAAACACTTTTGATAAACTCTCCTTTGATTGGAAATATTTGCTCTCAATTTAGTGGAGAAAAACCTCTTGAAAGAGTAGAAAAAACTGGCTCTAAAATCCACTTCAAATCTTCTAGAAAACAGCCCCAAATGGCCCAATATATAGGGCTCAAAAAACTAGGCGTTGGAGGCCTGACAGAACTATCGGTCGACCGGCCAACGGTCATATTTCAGACCGTTGAGCCATCGGTCGACCGGTCGGTCGACCGAGGCCAGGATACAGAGAGCAAGTCTCTCTATCCGGTCGACCGCTCGGTCGACCGGGGCCTTTCCAGAGAGCAGAGCTCTCTGGACGGTCGACCGGCCCTCCTGCCAGAACTGGCGTGCACGTCTGTGCATGTCGGTCGACCGCCCGGTCGACCGGCTGAAGCCAGATCAGAACTGTTAAGGGATTTAAAACTTGGTCTTTTTAATTGAAATAAAATCCCATAAAATCATGAAAAATCTACAAAAATAGTTTTACCAATATACTTTGATAAATAAATATGCTTGCACAAAATCAAGGCATGTTACAAATATTTGGACTATTTTTGTAACTTGAAAAAATTGGCTTAAAAATGAAAACTGTATTTTTCCAAAACTTATTTTTTTCAAAACTTGTTTTTTCAAAACTTCACCAAATACAAAAACAAGATATTCTAAACACTTTTAAAGCATATGGTGTATGGATATGATCCACTACACAAACATGGTGAAATATCTATGTTTTTGACATTAAGCACTAAATAAGGTTTTGGATAAAACATATAAACTAGAATACCAAAAATCAAAACACTTGAAGTCTTCACTTGAATACCGGTTTGGTTTTTGGTTAAAATTCTTTTCTAAAACAAACTAAATCAAGAGTGTGTGTGTGCATATATATACTTGAGCAATCCACCAACTATTCTATCCTTTACATTTTATCTAAAAATAAAATCTTCTAAAAACAAACTTAGACACAAGTCTTCATCTTCTTGAAGTCTTCACTTGAAGCCTTCTTGACTTGGTCCAAACACCGTGCAAGCTCCAAAACTTAACTTTAAATTCTTTGTTGAAGCTATGCACCTACTAAGATCTTGATCATAAATCTGTCACTAATTAAACACAAGATCATTAGTAAACATAACTACATGAGTTGATCATCATCAAAACTAGAGTGATGGGCCTTTGGGCTAACAATCTCCCCCTTTTTGATGATGATAAAACTCATGAAGTTATATATGCATGGATTAAAGTAAAGCTCCAAAGAAGCTCCCCCTTAACTCATGCATAACAAATAAACAATAAATTTGCAATGTATGCTCATAAACATATATGCAAATATATGGAGATAAACATGCTAACAAGCATAAAACACATCAAATTCTTTTTTTCCTATTTGTAAAACACAACATATATGCATAAACAATCCTTTTTCACAAAACATGCATATAAATCCAAAATCTTTCTCCCCCTTTTTGTCAATCATCAACAAAAGGGTAAAAACAAAATCAACAAATTTTTCTCCCCCTTTTTGTCATAAACAAAGAGACCAATAAAGGGTGTAAACAAATAAGTCAATAAA
Organism: Agave tequilana; assembly: GCA_038442645.1. Classification (NCBI taxonomy): domain Eukaryota; kingdom Viridiplantae; phylum Streptophyta; class Magnoliopsida; order Asparagales; family Asparagaceae; genus Agave; species Agave tequilana. The sequence goes on from JAVJIF010034730.1 coordinate 22,588, forward strand.
AGGTTATATGCGATATACATTCATGAAGAGGAAGACGGTAAAGTAACTTCCCTACACATATACATTACATGAAAGAGGGATGACAAGCCCTAATTCACATAACGTATAATATGTAATGCATAAGAGGAGATGTGAAGCTCCCCCTACACACGTGTATCACATAAAGAAGAGTTGTCAAGCTCCTCAATACAAGATATACTCATCATGAATCTATATGTAGAAGAGATGTTAAGCTCCCCTTGCATATAGGCAATACAAATCAAAAAAATTTGATTATTAATTGTTCAAACAAAATTTTGAATTTTTCTCAATAAAACAAATTTTGAGATATCTTAAAAAATTTTAAGGTACCACTTGTAATCAAATTTTAAGATACTAATTAAAAAAAAATCATGTTGGTACCAATTGAAAAATAAACATTACAAATTTTGAAATTTTCAAATAGGTAATACATATTGATATCAATTGTAAATTTACCAATTGTAAAATTTATAACAAATTTGAAATTGAAGCATATTGATATCAATTGAAAAACGATGATAAAAAAATTTTTTATTTTTCATAAGCTTATGCATTGTTAAATATTAATTGAAACATCAATTGAAAATAAAGTTTTAACTTAAGCTTAGCATAAACTTTGTGCTTTAAATATGTAAACCCATTGTAAAGTAAGCACATGAAAATCATATATATGTATGAGAAGGAGAATACCAATAGAAATTGATATTATGGAAATAATGAAGCATACATATATAGAAAAAAAAATATGAGTATATACAAAATTATCAATTTAGATACCAATTGAAAAGATCCAATATACCAATTGAAAATAACAATGTAAATCAAGTATATAACTCATAGCCTACCACTCTTTATATGCACAAGGTAAAGGATTTTCAAGAAGGTTCGCAAGGCATACAAGCCCAGCCATCCGCCCATAGAAGGTAGGGGTTTTCAAAAATAGATTTGAAAATAGTATAGCATTGAAAATCACTACTAAATGAAGAATAATTAACTAGTTGAAAAGAATTTTTGAAAAACTAGTTAAAGATCCTTCAAAATATGAAATCAAAACATATATTTTTCATGAGTCATACCAAAGATGACACTCAAAGACTACAAAGCTCAAAAATATATTCATGAACCAAGGTCATGACAAAACAAATAAAGTGTGAGTGTTCAAAAATCATGTAAGTAGTATTTTCATGAAAATAGTCAATGAAGCTCGAAACAACTATTATTTTATCAAAACAAAAATCATGAAAATTCATTTTTCATTTTAAAAACAAACTTCAAGGTATATGTATGATTTATCTAAAACTAACAATATGCATACATATCCCAAACATTCAAAAGAGTCCATAATATATATTGCATGAAGGCAAATGACTCAAGGGGTATACATGTATATTTATTAGATTTGAATATAAAATACAAATACATGAAGTAAAATACGAAAATTGGCAAAACAAGTTTAATGAGGAAATCATCAAAACTAGCCTATACATGTGCATAAAGTGAGTACAAATGAACATGAAGTGCAAACATATATGAATCAATTTGTAGTCCACTATTTGTACATGTATAAATACAAGTTTTGACAAATACTACATCTACTATGTATATACCACATGAAGCACAAAACTACATAAAACATGAACATGCAATATGATATCATGAAAATAAAAGCATGTACATAAATTAAGAGTTTAGAAATAGTTATCAAACCAAGGAACTACTCCAAATCTCCAAACATGGTGGTTGTCCCACCAAACCTCCTTGATAGCGATGCATCAAATATGTGTCCATCAAGTCCAATTGCATCCACTACCAAGGCACCATCCCTCTCACATCGTGTTGGAGCCCTCACCTACATCAAAAACACAAGGTGGGGGTTTTGGTACCCATTTTCTTTTAGGTCCTTGGGGGTTAGTCTTGTAAGGAACATTATTATTTGCAAAATGTTTGGGTTCCTTGACAAACTTTAAAACATTTTTATGATTAGCAAAATTTAAATGATGTATCCTATCATAACAAAACTTTGCTAAATGGTCTTTGCGGCCACAATGTGTACATTTGTACACCTTAGGATCCTTATGTGTGTGGGTATGGTCAAGACGTGTAACATAAGCATATGCATGATGAGGATGATGTGCATGAACATGTGGAGCTTGTTTCTTTGAAAACAAGGACTCCAATCTAGTGTGGTTAAATGCACAAGAGCTCAAGGTAGAGCTCAAACAATCAATTTTAATTTTCAAAACATTTATCTCATTTTGATCAATGTGGGCATGTAAAGCATGGTGAGATATAGAATCATTCTTCTTTTTCTTTTTAGAAAAACTTTCTTTTTCTTTTTCACAAAATTTTCTTTTTAAACAAGAGTTTTCATTAAAAGCAACTTCCTTTTGTTTTTCCACCAAAATAATTTTATTTTTCAAACTAGTGTTTCCTTCACAAAGCTCATTTAATTTAGAAAACAAGGAAACATTCTCATTTTTCAAAGACTCATTTTCTTTTAAAATAATTTCAAAATTTTCTTGTAAAGAATCTTTTTCATTTAACATGCAATTAAAATTCTTTTTCAAATTTTTATTATTCTTTTTAAGCAATTCATATTTTTCTAAGAATTGTTGACAAAAAGATGCAAGTTCATTATATGGCATATCAACATCCTCTTCTACATCGGACTCGGTAGTTACCTCAAGGGGGTTATCCCCTTGGACCATATAGCACAAGTTGGAAGTGTTGCTTCCAACATCCGAGTCGTTCCCCGCATAATATTGATCTTTTTCGCCGAGAGAGAGTATGGTGTTCCAAACTACAAAAGCCGAGTCAATGTTAGCAACCCTAGATAAATAATCATCATTTAGGGTAGACTTTAAAGCATTTAGGGCTTTTGCATTAGCCTCACTATTCTTGCTATTATTAACATATGAATCATTAGTGGTAGTAAGATAAACATGAATGCCTAGGACTTTGAGGTACAAGGACATCTTCACCTTCCATATATGGATGTTAAGAATGTCAAATGTGGGAGGTGACATGAAATCCATGGTGTGTACAAAAATATTGTGATAAGCCTAAAAATGAGGATCTTTAACTCTAGGTTGTAAGACCCAAATCAAGAGCACTTAGCTCTGATACCAATTGTAAATCACCTAGAGGGGGGTGAATAGGTGATGACTAATCTAATGGTCACTTAATGCGGAATTAAAAACTATTATGATGCAAACACAAAATCTTAAACTAAATACCATGTTTAACACAAGAGTGTTGCCGAATTCCCCGTGAAGGGCTCTGGACAAACTCCTCTAGATTCCCCTAGATAAGGGTTGAGGTGCCGCGTTGGCTCTCTTAGTTGAAAACTAGTGTTAGCAAACAATCCCCAAGCATGTATCAATTAAGCACACAATATATCAAGCATATAAATGTAAACACAATAATAGCATGCAAGATATAAAGACAAAGAGATAGAGAGTGAGCAATCCAAACATAAGGGATTTGTTTCGAGGTTCGAGCACACTTGCTCTACATCCCCGCCATCGACACACGAAAGATTTCCACTAAAATCGATCCCATCGGATCACTCGGTGCCGCAATACCTACAAGCCGAGTTCACACTTGAACTCCTTGGACTCTCTAGCCCGTACACACCGCAAGCCCACCAGCTTCCCGAGGCCGCACCTCAAATAAAGAGTTCACGCACGAACTCGAAACAACCGCGAACACAACCGTCCGCCTCCTCAAAGAACAAAGATGAACTTTGGTGATCACAACTCTTGATCACCTAAAATCCTCTCACAAGAACACTCCTATAGGTAGATATAGCAATGGATAGCTCAAGTGTTGTGTGAGAAAATAAGGAAAAAGATGGTGGAGGAAAACTCAAGAAAATCTCTTTTAAACACTTTTGATAAACTCTCCTTTTGATTGAAAATATTTTCTCTAAATTTAGTGGAGAAAAACCTCTTGAAAGAGTAGGAAAAACTGGCTCTAAAATCCACTTCAAATCTTGTAGAAAACAGCCCCCAAATGGCCCAATATATAGGGATCCAAAAACTAGCCGTTGGAGGCCTGACAGAACTATCGGTCGATCGGCCAACGGTCATATTTCAGACCGTTGAGCCATCGGTCGACCGGTCGGTCGACCGAGGCCAGATACAAAGAGCAAGTCTCTCTGTCCGGTCGACCGCTCGGTCGACCGGGGCCTTTCCAGAGAGCAGAGCTCTCTGAACGGTCGACTGGGTCGGTCGACCGGCCCTCCTGCCAGAACTGGCGTGCACGTCTGTGCACGTCGGTCGACCACCCGGTCGACCGGCTGAAGCTAGATCAGAACTGTTAAGGATTTAAAACTTGGTCTTTTTAATTGAAATAAAATCCCATAAAATCATGAAAAATCTACAAAAATAGTTTTACCAATATACTTTGATAAACAAACATGCTTGCACAAAATCAAGGCATGTTACAAATAATTTGGACTATTTTTGTAACTTGGAAAAATTGGCTTAAAAATGAAAACTGTATTTTTCCAAAACTTGTTTTTTTCAAAACTTGTTTATTCAAAACTTCACCAAATACAAAAACAAGATATTCTAAACACTTTTAAAGCATATGGTGTATGGATATGATCCACTACAGAAACATGGTGAAATATCTATGTTTTTGACATTAAGCACTAAATAAGGTTTTGGATAAAACATATAAATTAGAATACCAAAAATCAAAACACTTGAAGTCTTCATTTGAATACAGGTTTGGTTTTTGGTTAAAATTCTTTTCTAAAACAAACTAAATCAAGAGTGTGTGTGCATATATATACTTGAGCAATCCACCAACTATTCTATTCTTTACATTTTATCTAAAAATAAAATCTTCTAAAAACAAACCTAGACACAAGTCTTCATCTTTTTGGAGTCTTCACTTGAAGCCTTCTTGACTTGGTCCAAACACCGTGCAAGCTCCAAAACTTGACTTTAAATCCTTTGTTGAAGCTATGCACCTACTAAGATCTTGATCATAAATTTGTCACTAATTAAACACAAGATCATTAGTAAACATAACTACATGAGTTGATCATCATCAAAACTAGAGTGATGGGCCTTTGGGCCAACATAAGGCATCTAGCTACTACTCCAATAATCACATCTTCTCTAAGAAGGATAACAATACAATCATCTCTCACTAGAGGGATATCACAAATAAAGGAGGGTTTACAACTTGGTGGTATCAACAACCACAAGCTAATTTTTCCCACAAAATAGATCCTAATAGATAGGATAAATAGATAGCTCAATTGTGAGAAAACAAAGAGTTTGGAAATCAAAATCACAAAGAAAAATTCTAGGAAAAAACTTTAGATAGAAATGTAAATGAAGATCAAATCAATTCCCAAAGACTTTTCTTTTCTTTGATTTTTTCAACCCTTTAAAACAAAATAAAGATCAAATCTTTAAGCCCAAAACTCTTTTAAAAAGTTGCTGTAAAATACTTGTTAAGGTGAGAAATTTTGCTCTTGAAATTCTTATAGGAAACTAGCCAAGGAATGGGGTATTTATAGCCCCAATCCAAATCTGCCTGTTGGCAGCTGGAAAGGGCGGAATTGCCCTTCCGGTCCATCGGGCGGTCGACCGGGCAACGGTCAAATTTTTAACCGTTGAACCTATCGGTCGACCGCCCGGTCAACCGGGCCTGGATCCAGAGAGCAACGACTCTCTGGCCGATCGACCGCTCCGGAGCTGGATACAGAGAGCAGAACTCTCTGCCGGTCGACCGACCAGTCGACCGCGGCCTTTTCCAGATAGCAGAAGCTCTCTGGCGGTCGACCGACCCGTTTGACCGGCCCACCAGCCTGGCTCTGTGCACGTCGGTCGACCGGACCGGTCGACCGACTTCTACTATGGTCGACTGGCCCGGTCGACCGACAGACAGCAGTCCAGCTAATATAGGATTTAAAAACTTAGGTTTTTATCTTTAATTAAATCACAAAAAATAACATAAATTTCACAAAAATCATTTCTTATTAGATCTTTGAAATACAAATATGTGTGACAAAAATTCAACACATATTGCAAACAATTTGAACCATTTTTGTGAGATAGAAAATTTGCCTTAAACCAAAATCCGTATTTTTCGAAACTTAGATTTTTATAATGGAAAATCGTTTTCTCCAAAACTCATGTAAATACAAAAACATGATATGAAACAACTTTGAAGCATATTGTATTTGGATGGAATCTAATATACATGAAAGATATTATATCTATGTTTTTGACATTAAATCCAAAAATAAGTTTTGTTTAAATACAAAACTCCAAACACATGAATAGGCTTATCAAAATAAGTTTTTCTAAGTATATAAGCATATATGTATATAGATCAAATCTAATATGCATTAAACCATGTAAACTTATTTTGATTCTATCTATTCATGAAAACCAAGATCGGTTAAACCGAAGACCAAAACATGAACCTTTAAATTTAAAACATGTGTGTGTTGTGAACTTGAGCATATCAATACTATTTAATCTTTACAATGAGATCTAAACATACTATACTAAAACAAACCGATGTCTTCTTGTAGAACTCCGTCTCCAAGTCGACTTGACTCCGACCGAGTGCTAGATGTGAACATGACGCTCGAGCTCTTAAATCACCATGTGAAAGCTCCAAAACACCTTTGTTGAAGCTAATCACCTACTAATATCTTGGTTAAATATCTAAAACTAAATTATCACAAGATTATTAGTTAATAATAACTACATGAATTAATCATCATCATCAAAACTAGAGTGAAGGGCTTCTGGGCCAACAATCTCCCCCTTTTTGATGATGGCAAAACTCATAGAGTTATATATACATGAATTAAAGTTAAACTTCATAGAAGCTCCCCCTTAACTCATGCATAGTAATAAACAATAAAGATATATCATGAATGCTCAATATAAATATGCATAAACATACATAAAATAAGGAAATGAAACAAACATGATCTCTTATACCAATGAAATAAACATGCTTTTAATATCAATTTTAAAATAAACATGTTCTTAAAGAAAATGTTGCTCTTAATACCAATAAAGACTCTATTTTAAAATAAACATGTTCTCAAAAATAATGTTGCTCTTGATACCAATAAAAACTCTTGATACCAACAAAACAATAAAAGATGCTCTTGATACCAATACCAACAAAAGATGCTTTTGATACCAATGGTAAAGGATAACAAATTTAAACACATATGCATATAAAAACAAACATATATAAACAAACATGCATATATCAAACTCCAAAATATCTCTCCCCCTTTTTGTCAATTCATCAACAAAGGGGTGCAAACAATAAAGGACATAAATAATATTTTTGCATAAATCAAAATAATAAAGGTATATATGCTATATACATTCATGAAGAGGAGAGACATGAAGTTAACTCCGCCTGCATACATGTATTTATATGAAAAGAGATGACTAAACCCTAACCACATAAAGCATAATATGCAATGTATAAAAGGAGATGTGAAGCTCCTACTACACACATGTATTACATACCAAAGAAAGGTCAATCACTTCAATATGACATACACTCAACATGAATATATATAGAGAAGATGTTAAGCTTCTCTTGCATATAAACAATAAATATCAAAATGATACCAATTGAAAGATATATCAATTTGTACGAAGGTATACAATGAACATCATGATACCAATTGAAAATAAATAAAATATTTTGAAGAAACTAACAAAAATTTTGATATCAATTGAAAAATATAAACATATAAGTAATCTTGATACCAATTATAAAAATTAGTACCAATTGAAAATATTTTAACACTTTTGATACCAATTGAAAAACAAAAACCAATTTTTTTGGTTAAACACTAAAATTATTTTGTAATAGAGATACCAAATAGAGAATACTATCAATTTAAGATTCTTGATACCAATATTGAAAATGAAACATATACCAATTGAAAATAATTTTTATTAGGAGCATAGGAAACCAAATAAAAACTAAGATATCATTTTTCAACATAAAGAGTGGGAGTAAGATACCAAAGGTAAACAAAACCGATTGAAAGGTAAAAACATGAATTTTCTCCCCCTTTATGAAATACTCATAAAAATAATGCATAAACTTGTAAAAATACCAATTTGAAAATCATTGTCATTAAGGACTAAATCAAGCTCAACATGACAAAATTTGTGCTCAAAGATATAAAGATATAGTAAGCACAATCAAAACACATATATGTATGAAAATATAAATACCAATCGAAATTGATACTATTTGAAGTTGAAGCATACATATATAGAAATAAATATGAGTATACTAAATAAATATCAATTGTGATTCCAACTGAAAACATAATGAGAAAAAAGTGTATAATTCATACTCCCTACCACCCATTTCATGCACATGTTTAAATAGATTTTCAATAATGCATACAAGGCATGGTCGCCCAACCAACCGCCCTTAGAAGGGTAGGGGTTTTCAAAAATAAGTTTGAAAATAGTTTTAGCACAATTGAAAACTCTACCAAAATGAAGAATACACAACTAGTTATATGATAAAATTGCAAACTAGTACGAAATCCTTCAAGTAAGGAATAAAATAAGAGAATATCCATGAAACATGAAAATCACATTGTCATCAAACACTCAAAGGTCTATAAGCACATATAGTCTCATGAAAACAAATCATGAGTAAACAAGAATGATGTGAGTGTACAAGTATAATGTGAAATACAAAGTCATGAAAATAGGCAATAAGCTTAATGTGAAATTCCTTTATAAACGAAAACACGAAAATCATTAAAATTCAATTTTCATCAAATTAATTCAAACTTCAAGGCATATGTATGTTTTGTACAAACTAGAGTATACATACATATCTAAACATGAACGAGTCCACAAAATATATGTATGAAGGCAAGTGGCTCAAGAATGTATATGTATAACTATTAGTTTAGACAAAATAGACATATACATGAAGCTAATCATAAACATGAAAAACATGCACAAAAATAGAGAATACAAGTCAAAATGCATGAATCATCAAAACTAGGCTATACTAGTGCATCTAATGAGTACAAATGAGCAATCAAGTACAAACATTTAATAATCTATTTGTGGCTCACTAGTTGTACAAGTATATACTCAAGTTTTAATGAAAACTAACATCTAAACATGTAATCAAATCATGAAGCATAAAATGTTACATAAACTAATATGATCATTAAGTAAATACACATGCATTAGATTAGGATATACACAATAGATAAACTAAAGTGAGTACACAAAAATAATGGTCCATATAAAACATGGGTGTATCTCAAATACTAATCATGTATATCACTAATCTAATTATCATGGCATTTAATATAATAATCAAGAAACATCAAAACATGCTAAAAATCAATGACATGAAAAGCATGTATACATAAATGGGAGTTAGACATTGTTACCAAAACCAAGAGGGTACATCTCTATGTCTCCAAACCAAGGTGGTCCTCCCACCAAACTCCCCTTGAAAGTGATGCATCCAAAATAGTCACTATTAAGCTCGGAACGTATTCACCTCAAGGCACCATCACTCTCACGTCATGTGAGAGCCCACATCTACATCAAATAAAATAGGGGTGGTCTTTGGTACCCATACTCTTTTGAGTCCATAGGGGTTAGCTCCTTTTCTAACCCAAACAAATTTATTTGCTAAATTTACATCATGTAGTCTATCATAACAAAACTTAGTAAGGTGGTCCTTACGTTCATAATGTATATAAGTGTACACATGAGCATACAAAGTGTTATGAGTGTGAATGTGAGGAGCATGTGTATGCCGTGGTTTGCGTGTATGCATAGGAGGAACTTGTTTCTTGAGAAACATAATTTCCAAACGTGTGTGGTTCAAGGCACATTGGCTCAAAGTGGAGCCCAAACAATTAGCACTCTTTTTTAAACATTTATATCCTTTTCAATGTTAGAAGAAGAGGTGCATGCAATAGATACACTAGGTGGTGAAGCATGGCAAACATGTGTGTTTAAATCATTTTTCAAAGAAATATTTTCATTAGAAATCAAATCCAAATCCTTTGAAATAGAAATAATTTTGTTTTTCAAAGAATCATTTTCTTTTAAAACAAATTCAAGTTTTGAAGTTAAAGTCTCATTTTTCTTCAAAACAATTTCACAATCATTTTTATTTTTTAAAAATTTGTTTTCATTTAGGGTAAGTTCAAATTGGGATTGAAGTGAGTCACGTTCACTTGAAATCTCATCCCTCTCTTGCAAAATCAAGTCAAGTTTTGAAGATAAATTTTTAATTTCTTCTTTTAATTTTGAACTATTCTTTTTCAAAACTTTATTCTTTGAAATCAATCTTTCACATACAATAGAAAGTTCTTCATTTAATGTATCAGGATCAACATAATCATCACAAGAAGAAGTAGCACTATCTAGTTGAGTATCTGAATATACCTCAAGGAAGTCATTCCCTTGGACCATGAAGCAACATTGGTCGGATTCTTCTCCACTAGATCCTTCTCCACTTGGATTGGCAATTGAAGCTTTGGAGAGGTCAAGATGTTCCATACTGCAAAGGCGGAAACACAATGAGAAACCATTTTTAAATATACTTTGCTAAGTGATTTTCTAAGTGCCTATAGGGCTAGTGCATTGGCCTCTATATGCATGCTATTACTAAGGTAAGATTCCTTAGTAATGGCAAGGTAAACTTTATAACCTATAGATTTTAAGTGCCAACTCATCCTAACCTTCCATATATCAATTTTAGAGATATCAAACATGGGAGGGATATCCATGAGTGCAAACAATATGTGTGCAAATGCAAATGATAGATTAGCAACCAAGATCTCACTCCTAAGTGGTTAAACCTAATATTAGGAGCGTAGGCTCTGATACCAATTAAAAGTACACCTAGAGGGGGGGTGAATAGGTGTAAGGCTAATCTATGACAGATAATGCGGAATTTAAAAACAAATCGCAACACACTTAGTGTTACCAAAGAGTGTAGCCGAATTTTTGGTGAAGGGTTCTGGACTAACTCCTCTTGATTCCTCTAAATAAGAGTTGAGGTGCTATATGAAGCTCTCTTGGTTTAACACAAGTATGACAAACAAACAACAATACTAAGCATATAAGTATGAATGAACAATATGAATAATGCAAGGTACAATATAAAAGAGAGAGAGTTAGAGAAAGTGGATCAAACGCAAACACAAGGATATGTTTCGAGGTTTGAGCACCCAGCTCTATGTCCCCGCCTTCACACAGAAGGATTTCCACTAACTCGTCCATACAGGACTTCCCACATAGGGAACCACCACTGAGAATTTGGGCAAATACAATTAGGGAGTGCACAACTCCTCTCTCAACCAATACAACCTCTCACTAGAGGTAAGGTACAAAGCCAAACAAGATCAACCTCACAATTGAGGGATAGGCACAAAGCCACACAATCACAATCACCTCACACATGAGGGATAAGGCACTTAGCCACCACTCCAATAATCACCTCTTCTCTAAGAGGGATAACAATACAATCACCTCTCACTAGAGGGATATCACAAATAAAGGAGGGTTTACAACTTGGTGTTATCAACAACCACAAACTAATTTTTCTCACAAAATAGATCCTTATAGATAGGATAAATAGATAGCTATTGTGAGAAAACAAAGAGTTTGGAAATCAAAATCACAAAGAAAAACTCTAGGAAAAAACTCTAAATAGAAATGTAAATGAAGATCAAATCAATTCCTAAAGACTTTTCTTTTCTTTGATTTTTCTAACCCTTTAAAACAAAATAAAGATCAAATCTTTAAGCCCAAAACTCTTTTAAAACATTGCTGTAAAATACTTGTAAAGGTGAGAAATTTTTCTCTTGAAATTCTTATTAAAAACTAGCCAAGGAATGGGGTATTTATAGTCCCAATCCAAATATGCCCGTTGGCAGCTAAAAAGGGCAGAATTGCCCTTCCGGTCGACCGGGCGATCGACCGGCCAACGGTCAAATTTATGACCGTTGAGCCTATCGGTCGACTGCCCGGTCAACCGGGCCTGGATCCAGAGAGCAACGACTCTCTGGCCGGTCGATCGCTCGGTCGAATGGAGCTGGATACAGAGAGCAGAACTCTCTATCGATCGACCGGCATGTCGATCAGGGCCTTTTTCAGAGAGCAGAAGCTCTCTGGCGGTCGACCGTCAGACAGCCAGTCCAGCTAATATAGAATTTAAAAACTTAGGTTTTTATCTTTAATTAAATCCCATAAAATCACATAAATTTCACAAAAATCAGTTCTTCTTAGATCTTTGAAATACAAATATGTGTGACAAAAATTCAAGACATATTTCAAACAATTTGAATCATTTTTGTGAGATAGAAAATTTGCCTTAAACCAAAATCCGTATTTTCTGAAACTTGAATTTTTATAATGGAAAATCGTTTTCTCCAAAACTCATGTAAATACAAAAACATGATATTGAAACAACTTTGAAGCATATTGTATATGGATAGAATCCAATATACATGAAAGATATTATATCTATGTTTTTGACATTAAATCCAAAAATAAGTTTTGTTTAAATACAAAACTCCAAACACATGAATAGGCTTATCAAAATAAGTTTTTCTAAGTATATGAATCATAGATGTATATAGATCAAATCTAGCATATAATAAACCATGTAAACTTGTTTTGATCCTATCTATTCATGAAAATCAAGATCGGTTAAATCGAAAACCAAAATATGAATCTTTAAACTTAAAATATGTGTGTGTTGTGAACTTGAGCATATCAATACTATCTAATCTTTACAATGAGATCTAAACAAACTATACTAAAACAAACCGATGTCTTCTTGTGGAACTCCGTCTCCAAGTCGACTCGATCCAAACGTGATCCACCGAGCTTGACTCCAACCGAGTGCTAGATGTGAACATGACGCTCGAGCTCTTGAATCACCATGTGAAAGCTCCAAAATACCTTTGTTGAAACTAATCACCTACTAATATCTTGGTTAAATATCTGAAACTAAATATCACAAGATTATTAGTAAATAATAACTACATGAGTTAATCATCATCAAAACTAGAGTGAAGGGCCTCTGGGCCAACAACAATTGGGCTCCATAATCTTCGGGGACGGTCTGACTCTTTTGGTCATTGATTTCTTATGACATTTCCCATATTCTATGCCACATGTTACATGGTCTATAAGTTCAGTTAATATTAACTCGACAATTATACTTTATTATCAAACTCTTCTTATGTACTCATAGTATGTATCACGTACGTGTTTCATATATCATACACGGGCGCGCCAATCACACTCTCACTATCTTATATATAGTTTATGAATTCAGATAATACATGCATCACAAAACATACTTTTATATCAGTAATCTTATCATGCTCCACATATCACAATATCACATTATACTTCACAACATTCACATGTCATATTTAATGAGATACGTATTGTACATTATTCATATGCATATGCAATTGACATGTGAAGTGTGAAAATTCTCCGTCTTCCCCCTCCTGTAGGCTCCCGCTCAGCCTCTTCCTCCTTCTATAAAGATATTTAACACAATAACACCGTCTTCCCCCTCCTACCGGCTCCCGCCCGACCCCTTCCTCATATATACGTGTGTATGTATAATTATCATATAACAATAACATCGTCTTCTCGCTCATACCGGCTCCCGCCCGGCCCCTTTCTCCTATATATATGTACGTATATAACCCGTTTTCCCCCTCCTGCTGGCTCCCGCCCGGCCCCTTCCTCCAATGAGCATGAATGCAAAAGATATTTATATTTATACACTAATAGCAACCAATGTACCAATGATATGAATATAAATTAAATACAATGGCTTGCTTTCCAGTTCATTAACTCCATTACCGAAGAATTTCATGTTGTTCACTGCATGTGTATACATACACCCAAATAACAATCAATTATCATATTACAATGATTTGACCATTTATTATAGTTTGATTCTCAGCTTATCACTTCTATTACTGGATAATGTATATAATTCACTGTATATGTGTATGCATATATAAGTTACAGTTCACCTTCCTGTTTAGCAATTCTATTATCAATAAGATATATATGGTTCACTAGTTATACATTCACACATGAATTGTAAGTCAACAGTAAAGTGATCTTCGCATCTCATTCATATAGATTGAGTCCTCATTCATATTATCAACAACTGTGTATCCAAATAGAGGTGTATGCGTATGAGCATGTATAATTGTATACATCATGTCACACTTAATCACATTCATGCTCAATATCATTCATATGCAACAATTATTTTACACACAGAATATTATCAATGACAACCATTCAATATTTCGTTTAACCAGTGATTACACTTTTAATACGTATATTCCTAATTTGTACTAGTAAGTCTTATAGTTAGCTGTACTTCACCCTTCATACATCCTATTATTTAACTAGTAGAGTTGATTAATCCACTTGACCATGGTCACTTTCAGTTAGCACATTTTAGGTTTTAAATTTTGCTTATACACTCCTATAGTTTTTACTAACTATACCATCATATCTTCTTCTTATTCTTGCACCTAACTAATTAACCCTTCTTTACATGTAAATTGGGAAGAGGCTTGATGTTCGAGCTAGAGTATGAGGGTACTTAATTAAGTTAGCATATACAAGATTAACTCATATACGTCTTGCTATTGAATGTAGTTTTGGCTTATCTTTCTTAATTCCTAATGGTTGTATTCATAGTCATAGATGAATACTTGACTTCTAAACCTAAATTTATATCTTACGGCCTTCAATCCTTCATAGAGCTAACTTGATTATTCATTAATGAGCCATCACAAAATCTTTCCATCCAGCCTGTGAAATCCACATCATATCTTTGCGACATGGATAACTCAGTCTAATGCAGTATGCAGAATCAAAGTGGGAGATACTAAAAAGACTTCATCAACTTGCAGTGTAATTATTTGTGATAAAACTGAATGATGACAATAAGAAGAGACATAGCCGAAACTTACTAGAATTTATCAATTATGCGCAAAAGATCTTTAAGAATGTAAACATGGGTTACTCACCCATAACTTGATCTAACAGTCTTTGACAAAGTTCTCAACTACTTTATGTATAATTCAGAACTTCCCACTCATTGAATAGCCATTAAATCATTTCACTGTAGAAGTTTTCCTATAGTTGGAGTTATATTTTTCAAACTTCACCTACCATACTCACATTTTAAGGGGTACTAATTGTGAATTTAAATACACAAGTCCCGATTTAGGAGGTAAAATAGTGATGTTGTAGGAGTCACTTGAGTATTTCGCTTCCTAGTACATATGATGCATACAACGCTACTACAATATAGTCCAAAGGGCCTAAAAGGAGTTCATGTACAAATGATCAAAGAAATTAGGGGATGATGTGAATTTACAGAATGATATGGCATACCCAAATAATTACCTTATCAAATAGGTGCCAAAGCAAGTAAATAAGAAATTAGACTACACTTGAGTTATGTATTAAACCATGCACTTATTGTATTCGTGGTTGCCCTTGTTACTTAATAGAGTTTCCCTAAAAATTTGGTAGCTTGGGGAGAAAGTTAGAGGAGCTTGTTTAATTAACAATGAATAATCAAAAGAGTTCCAATATACTATCTTTTCTTTACAGGGTCAAGATATCCGTTGAAGCTTCCATGACTTATATTTTGCTAATTGTAAACTTTCAGATATAGCTTAATTAAATATTTTGTATAAGATCATGAGATTTTATCAGCTCTTCTACCTCTTAGACTTTCTTAAAGCATCAACCAAGGCATTACAGGTGTAGACATTAGGAGTACAATCTCATCTTATTTGTATACAAAATTTTAATGAAAGGAGGGCTTAGGTTTAATTCAGAGACTTCCGTGTTCTCAAAATTTCTCTTTCAGATATAAATAGACACAATTTAGCTTTGTAAACTAATGAACTTGAAGTTCAAATCCTACACATTAAGAGTTTGTGAGGCCTTTTCTATATCAATATGTATCACTCTTTACAACCACAATTCAACTTTGGCAAAAAACCTCTCAATTTACTCGTAGTGTTTCGACAAAGCCTCTGTCACATACATCCAAATGGGACGTGACATAAACCACTGAAAGGTGAACTCTTATGGCTCTATATACCTCTTAGACAATATATTACATACTATAAGTAGTTTGATTTAGCAGCGGTCATTAGTTATGAACTTATTGCTTAAACACATTTTCATGGCTCAGTCTTTCTAGACAATCAATGGAGTTTTTATAATAACTTTCATAACACATCTTGAAATGGAACAAGAAAAGATTTATTAGAAATTAGACTCCACTACCTTTCCATTGATATATTACATGATAAGCTTTATTTAACTAAACTGCTCTAAATGTTTAGAAACTCATCAGTTGTGAATTAGTTCTGCAGCATGACAGTTTCTACCAACATGCAATGTTTTTATAATAACTTTCATTCTACATATTGAAATGGAATAAGGAAAGCTTTATAAGAAATTAAACTTCAATATCTTTTTATTGTTATATTACATGATAAATTTTATTTAACTAAACTGCTCCAAATAGTCAGAAACTCATCAGTTGTGAATGAGTTTTGTAGCACGACAGTTTCGACTAATATGCAATATTTTGGTCATAATATAAGATATAGGTATCCAATAGGAACATGGTATGAACCTTTGAAAAGTAGACTCGATTATCTTTCCAACGGTATATAATACAATATCATTTAGCTCTAATACACTGATGAACTGAGCCTAATATTACAGGTTCTGATGTTTAACAGATTTTTGTACCTATAAGGAAGATCAACTATTTTACTCATAATGATTATTTTGTCTAAAATTTTTACAAGAAAAATATGAGAGAATATAAATTGAATACTTTCTTAGATGATACAAGTTTTTAATCACTACATACTATGAGAATTTGTTTCTAAAAATTTTGAAAAAATAAACTAGACTTAGATCAAGAAAGATCTCTCTCACCTATAGATTTCTTCCTCTTCTTCGTGGCCGTCGAACCTCCGCCTTACCACCGGTACCTTGACCGGCCATCAACAAGAGAAAAAATGAAAGAAACTGAATTAGTAAGAGAAATCAAGAGAGGGAGAGGTTAGGAAAGAAAGAGGTTGAAGAGATCTCAATTTTAAGGGGTTTTAGGGCTTGCCATGGAGATTTCTCCTTTAGGGAGAGGATGAAAATGATGAACTCTCATTAGACTGTTTTAAGATCCATACCCATTTAATTTTACCATTTCATCCAAGTGTCCAATTCCTAAATCAAGAAGATCTAAGCCTTTGATCTCCCCTCCCATGTACACCTACTCTCTCCACTAACAAAAAAAAATATAAAATTTTCTCATTGTTGTATTTTCTTGGTAAATACACATATTTCATGTATAATACTAGTGTATCTATACATTGAAGTACTATGTACACAATAACTATGATGTATGTATATTTATATATACTCACCACTCAAATCTCCCAAAATTATTGAAATTAATTACATACCCAATTAATCAATATCAAAGTTTTTTTCATATTCTATATAATCTTAATAATCCAAGATTATATTATTAAATTGGGGTTAGTAATCCAGGGTGTTACATTTCTATCCCTTTACAAAAGTTTCATCTTTGAAACTTGTTACCTAAATTGAGTAAGTATAAAATTTTCACATTTCTCCTGCATATCATAAAATCTTTCTTTGATGAAATATCTTTCTCGATCATTCACCTCAAGATTCATTATTTCTTGATCAATTCTATACTATGTCCTTAGATTCAAATTAATCTTGACTCACTTGATATTTTAATCATTCCCTTACTCCAGTGTCTCATACCACTTGCAGCTCATAATGAGGGCCCACACCCTAGTAGAGCACATCTGAATTATGGCATGTGGGTACTATAATTCGAACATAAGGTAGTGATCAAATATCTTACGGTTCAGGATTAATTATACACGTAAGAACTCCTACCCCTTAAACTAACTATATCAAATAACATTTTTACATACATACAAAACATAACCATGCATATCAATCATAACAATCAACCCTACCAATCTAATCCTATTTCTACTATAATTATTCTAAGTCTATTCTCATTCTGTATCCTGCGCTCTGATACCAACTGTAACGGTCTCAGATTCTAATAATTTCAATTTACATAAGCACATATATTGATCAACAGATTGTCATTCTCATCTCCAATATTCTTGAAAATTTTGGCAGCACCTCTTTTGTAAATACTGATATGTCCAACTATATATTTCATATTATAATAATTTCGGCCAACATCAACCAAATTATTCTTAATCCAAGCATATAAATCAAACTCAACAATCGCCCACGCAATCATAATAATATTTTGGCTCACAACGGCCTACTTATACGAAAACTCAATAATTAAATACTCGAAGGCACCCCTCTTGACATCCACAAAATAATGCCAAATTATCTTTAACTCCAACTTATCATAATCATAACCAAACTCATATCTCCATAAAATATATGGATTCAGACTATCCATCTAACAATACTAACACTTGCTATAAGTACACGTCAAATAGCATAATGAACATATGCAATAAGAACTATATTACATCCTCAATACATTCATTATTAGAAAAATTTCTACAAAATGAATAAACCTAAAGTTGGTCCTCCGCCATCACGCGGCCTAAAAACATGAATTGGGAGGGGTGAGCTTAATAGCTCAGTGAGTAGAGAAAGAAGCAAATCAGAGAATGGTAAATATAATCAATAATAAGCATGATTTTTCGAGTAATAGAGCAGATTTACATGAATAAGAGAAACAGAGAATCAATAACATACGATGAAACAATTGGGCTCCATAATCTTCGGGGACGATCCGACTCTTTTGGTCATTGATTTCTTATGACATTTCCCTTATTCTATGCCACATGTTACAGGGTCTATAAGTTCAGTAAATTATTAACTCAGCAATTATAGTTTATTATCAAACTCTTCTTACGTATTCATAGTATGTATCACATACGTATTTCATATATCATACACGGGCGCGCCAATCACACTCTCACATTCTTATATATAGTTTATGAATTCAGATAATACATGCATCACAAAAACATACTTTTATATCATGTAATCTTATCACGCTCCACATATCACAATATCACATTACACTTCACAACATTCACATGCCATATTTAATGAGATACATATTATACATTATTTATATGCATATGCAATTCACACGTAAAGTGTGAAAATTCTCCGTCTTCCCCCTCCTGTCGGCTCCCGCTCGGCCCCTTCCTTCTTCTATAAAGATATATAACACAATAACACCGTTTTTTTCCTCCTACCGGCTCCCGCCCGGCCCCTTCCTCCTATATATATATACGTGTGTGCATGTATAAGTATCATATAATAATAACACCGTCTTTCTCCTCCTACAGGCCCCGCCTAGCCCTTTCCTCCTATATATATGTACGTATATACTCCGTCTTCCCCTTCCTACAGGCTCCCACCCGGCCCCTTCCTCCTATATATATACGTGTGTGTATGTATAAGTATCATATAACAATAACACCATCTTCTCCCTCCTATCTGCTCTCGCTCGACCCCTTCCTCCTATATATATGTACGTATATACCTTCCTCCAATGAGCATGAATGTAAAAGACATTTATGTTTACACGCTAATAGCAACTAATGTAGTAATGATATGAATATCAATTAAATACAATGGTTTACTTTCTAGCTCATCAACTCCAATATCGAAGAATTTCATGTGGTTCACTACATGTGTATACACCCAAATAACAATCAATTCATCATATTATAATGATTTGACCATTTATTATAGTTTAATTCTCAACTTATAACTTCTATTACTGGAGAATGCATGTAATTCACTGTATATGTGTATGCAAATATAAGTTACAGTTCACCTTCCTGTTTAGTAATTTTATTATCAATAAGATGTATATGGTTCACTGGTTATATATTCACACTTGAATTGCAAGTCAACAGTAAAGTGATCTACGGATCTTATTCATATAGATTGAGTTCTCATTCATATTATCAACAACTGTGTATCCAAATAGAGGTGTATGTGTATGAGCATGTATAATTGTATACATCATATCACACTTAATCACATTCATGCTTCAGTATTATTCATATGCAACAATCATTTTACACACAGAATATTATCAATGACAACCGTTTAATATTTCGTCTAACCATTGATTACACTTTTAATACGTATATTCCTAATTTGTTCTAGTAAGTCTTGTAGTTAGTTATACTCCACCCTTCATACATCCTATTATTTAACTGATAGAGTTAATTAATCCACTTCACTATGGTCACTTTCAATTAGCACATCTTAGCTTTTAAATTTTGCTTATACACTTGTATAATTTTTACTATGCCATCATATCTTCTTCTTATTCTTGCACTTAACTAATTAATCCTTCTTCACATGTAAATTGGGAAGAGGCTTAGATGTTCAAAGCCAGAGTACGAGGGTACTTAATTAAATTAGCATATACAAGATTAACTCATATGCGTCTTGCTATCGAATGTAAT
Organism: Agave tequilana; assembly: GCA_038442645.1. Classification (NCBI taxonomy): domain Eukaryota; kingdom Viridiplantae; phylum Streptophyta; class Magnoliopsida; order Asparagales; family Asparagaceae; genus Agave; species Agave tequilana. The sequence continues at coordinate 43,253 of JAVJIF010034730.1, forward strand.
TTTGCCTTATCTTTCTTAATTCCTAATGGTTGTATTCATAGTCATAATTGAATACTTGACTTCTAAATCTAAATTTGTATCTTACGGCCTTCAATCGCTCATGAGCTAACTTGATTATTCATTAAATGAACCATCACAAAATCTTTCTATCCTGCCTCTGAAAACCACATCATAACTTTGCGACATGGATAACTCAGTCTAATACAGTATGCGGAATCAAAGTGGAAGATACTAAAAAGACTTCATCAACTTACAGTGCAATTATTTGTTATAAAACTGAATGATGACAATAAGAAGAGACATAGCTGAAGCTTACTAGAATTTATCAATTATGCGCAAAAGATCTTTAAGAATGATAAACATGGGTTACTCGCCCATAAGCTGATCTAAGTGTCTTTGACAAATTTCTCAACTACTTTATGTACAATTCAGACCTTCCCCACTCATTGAATAGCCATTAAATCATTTCACTATAAAAGTTTTCCTACAGTTGGAGTTATATTTTTCAAGTTTCACCTATCATACTCACATTTTGAGGTGTATTAATTGTAAATTTATATACACAAGTCCTGATTTAGGAGGTAAAATAGTGATGTTGTAGGAGTCACTTGAGTATTTCACTTCCTAGTACATATGATGCATACAACACTACTGTAATATAGTCCAAAGGGCCTAAAAGGTGTTCAAGTACAGATGATTAAAGGAATTAGGGGATGATGCGAATTATAACATGATATGATCTACTCAAATAATTACCTTATCAAATAGGTGTCAAAGCAAGTAAATAAGGAATTAGACTACACTTGAGTTATATATTAAACCATACTCTTATTGTATTCGTGGTTGCTCTTGTTACTTAATAGAGTTCCCCTAAAAAATTGATAGCTTGGGGAGAAAGTTAGAGGAGCTTCCTTAATTAACAATGAATAGTCAAAATGAACGATAAGAGAGTTCCAATGTACTAACTCTTCCTTACAGGGTCAAGATATCCTTGAAGGCTTCCATGACTTATATTTTGCTAATTACAAACTTTCGGATATAGCTTATTTAAATATTTTGTTATAAGATCATGAGATTTTATCAGCTCTTTTACCTCTTAGACTTTCTTAGGGCATCAACCAAGGTATTACATGTGTAGATACTAGGAGTACAATCTCATCTTATTTGTATACAAAATTTTAATGAAAGGAGGGCTTGGATTTAATTGAGAGACTTCCTGTTCTCAAATTTTCTCTTTTAGATATAAACAGACACAATTTAGCTTTATAAACTAATGAACTTGAAGTTCAAGTCCTACACATTAAGAGTTTGTGGGGCCTTTTCTATATCAATAAGAATCACTCTTTTTACAACTACCATTCAACTCTGGCAAAAAATCTCTCAATTTACTCGTAGTATTTCGACAAAGCCTCTGTCACATACATCCAAAAGGCACGTGACATATACCACTGAAAGGTGAACTCTTATGGATCTATATATCTCTTAGACAATATATTACATACTATAAGTAGTTTGATATAGCAGTGGTCATTAGTCATGAACTTATTACTTAAACACATTTTTATGGCTCAGTCTGTCCAGACAACCAATGGAATTTTTATAATAACTTTTATTATACATATTGAAATGGAACAAGGAAAAATTTATTAGAAATTAGACTCTACTACCTTTCCATTGATATATTATATGATAAGTTTTATTTAACTAAACAGCTCCAAATGTTCAGAAACTCATCAGTTGTGAATGAGTTCTGCAGCACGACAGTTTCGACCAATATTCAATATTTTTATAACAACTTTCATTCCGTATATTGAAATGAAAAAAGGAAAGATTTATTAGAAACTAGACTTCACTATCTTTCCATTGTTATATTACATGATAAATTTTATTTAACTAAACTACTCCAAATATTTAGAAACTCATCAGTTTTGAATGAGTTATGTAGCACGACAGTTTCGACTAATATGCAACATTTCAGTCAAAATTTAAGATACAAGTATCCAACAGGGACATGGTATGAACCGTTAGAAAGTAGACTCGATTATCTTTCCAACAATATATAACACAATACCATTTAGCACTAACACACTGACAAACTAAGCCCAATATTATAAGTTCTGATGTTTAATAGATTTCTGTACCTATAAGGAAGATCCACTATTTTACTCAAAATGATTATTTTGTCTAAAATTTTTATATGAAAAATATGAGAGAACATAAATTAAAGACTTTCTTAGATGATACAAGTTAATCACTGCATACTATGAGAATTTGTTTCTACAAATTTTGAATAAACTAGACTTAGATCAAGAAAGATCTCCCTCACCTATAGATTTCTTCCTCTTCTTCATGGCCGTCGAACCTCCGCCTTGCCGCCTGTGCCATGACCGGCCATCACCAAGAGAAAAAAAAATAAACTGAATTAGGAAGAGAAATTAAGAGAGGGAGAGGTTGGGAGAGAAAGAGGTTGAAGAGATCTCAATTTTAAGGGGTTTTAGGGCTTGCCATGGAGATTTCTCCTTTAGGAAGAGGATGAAGATGATGAACTCTTATTGGACTCTTTTAAGATTCATACCCATCTAATTTTATAAGTTTGCCATGACCCATTTCATTAAGTGTCCAATTCCCAAATCAAGAAGTTCTAAGTCCTAGATCTCCCCTCCCATGCACACCTACTCTCTCCACTAACAAAAAAAAATGTAAAAATTTCTCATTGTTGTATTTTCTTGATAAATACACATATTTCATGTATAATTCTAGTGTATCTATACAGTGAAGTACTATGTGCACAATAACTATAATGTATGTATATTTATACATACCACTTAAATCTCCCAAAATTATTAAAATTAATTACATTCCCAATTAAACAATATCAAAGTTTTTTTTTTGTATTCTATATAGTCTGAATAACCAAGATTATATTATTAAATTGGGGTTAATAATTCGGGGTGTTACAGATTTGCTCTCTAAAAATTTGAAGTGTCTTTGAGAGAAGATAATCCTCTCTTTCAGCCCACGGGGCTTTTGTAGACATGAAAGTTTCTAGCTTCGCTTCCTCAAAAAAAGCGCAGGGCCGTTTCAAATTAACTTCGCCGAAAGCTGAGCAGTAGCTCGCTGAGAGCTCATCTTTAGCTACGTGGGAAATTTTGTGCTAGCTCCGCTGAGAGCTCGTTTTTGACTTAGCTGGAAACCCATCTTTAGCTTCGCTGGAAGCTTAGCTCTGCCAAGAGTTTTTTCTTTCCTTCTTTAAGAAAAGGCCTATGGAGAAAATCAAGTGGGATCACTTAGTGTACGGCTGCACTAGATGGATTTTTTCTAACCTAAACCAGTCCATTCCAGTTTTTCCAAAGTTCAAAGTGAAAGACACGGAACAAAGATTACAAATTTTTGACTCAAAAGGGAAGATATATTGATAATACATCTATATTGTCTTTCATACAATAGACTCTTTGCTCCAAAAGCATACAAGTTGTCCTATCTAATTTCAGGGTGATAAGTCATTCCAAGACCATCAAACCAACTGACATGAAAGGTCTTCCTCCTTCACAAGGCCGTAATCCTTCGCTTAATGGTAGATTTTGCCACTAAGGAGCTGGATCTTCTTTGATCAAAATTGGAAAGGGATTGGTTACCACCAGAAAGCTGGATCTCCCTTAATCAAAATTGGCAAAGGAAGGATCCAAGACCTTATTGGTGACGTCTGCCTTCCCGAAGTGGATCATCTCGGATAAGCGACTACCAACCCCTTCCCGAAGTGTATTATCTCGGATAAGCGTCTGCCGGCCTCTTCTCGGAATGCACATCAGCTGCTCCAGTATGTTACTCCTGCTTATGATCAAAGTTTCGACTTGAAAATCAAGGGGTATGTTTTTATTCTCCTTCATCAGGCCAAAAGAATTGAGAGCATAGTATACTGCAATGCAAACAGGAAACGAGTTAGCGTTAAATAAAAAAAAAGAGGGTGAAATGCTAAGTCAAAGTTTTGTTCTTTAAGCGAAGCTAATCCAGATCCGGCTCTGTTATGCCCTGAGGATGAACTTCAGATAAGTAAAGAATAGCCTCGCTTGCACGATAATGCTAGACCGGCCTAGCAGAAGCCAGTCTCAGCTCCGCCTAGAAGATTAAGCCAGACAGGCCTTAAAAAGAGCTAAGTCTGAGCCTCGCCTATATAGCAAGGCTAGACTGGCCCAGAGAGGGTAATATCTTAGCCCCGCCTATATGGCAAGACTGTCTCAACCTCAAAAAGGCCAAGTTCCAACCTCGCCTATATGACGAAGCTAAAACTGATCTAGAAAAGGTGAGGCCGAACCCTCGCCTATATGACAGGTTTAGTAGGTCAAGGCAGGAGCTTCACGTAGAAAAATCTTTCACCTGATCGGGGAAGAATATTAGCTTCACCAGGAAGCTTAAAAAAGGGTTGAAACCCTTCTCCAAAGATCAACCAAATGCAGAGACCAAGGGAATTCAATCCCTAAAATAGCTGGTAAAGCTAAGAAAATTAAGGGAGATAAATTTCCTAAGGTCACTCGATGACCGAGGCTCACCAGCTCTTGGTCGGGTAATAACCAGAGTGAGAGTCTCTACTACTTCAGGGACCTCAGTCTCCTTACTTGGACAATGGGGAGATGTCGTAAACAAACCTCCCAGAAAGAAAAAAATACCACTACTTCAGAGACCTCAGTCTCCTTATTTGGGCAATGGGGAGATGTCATAAACAAACCTCCCAGAAAGAAAAAAATATGTTTCTCTGAAAAGAACTACAAGAGTCCTATTTATAAGCCTCATGGCTTGACCACGCTGCTGCCGCTTCAAGCCTAGAATCGTGGGCGAAATTAAAGCATTTAAATGCTTAGCCTCGAGAAAGGGAATAATCCGCCTCATGAATATACACGAAGTAAATTGAACTTCAAAAAAGAGAATAATCTCCCTGGTGAATGCATGTGAAGTTATTCAAATCTTGGAAGAGGGAGCAATCCTTCTCGTAACTCACAAAGGTGGTTAGCCTTGAGGAATGGAACGTCATTCCATCACAGCAAGCGCGAGGCTAGTGCTGATAATCCAACCCTCTTTGGAAGTGAAGCTATTTCAGGAAGCCCAAAGGCGAAGCTACCTAAAAGTACGAAGCTACACGGAAGCAAATTATTGCAGTACCTCGGCGAACCTATTCCAGCTCAAAAGCGAAGCTAAAGATAAAGTTGAACTCAACCACCAAGACGACGTTCACATCCACATAACATTGATCATCAACAAAAGCAGTTCAAAGTATTTCAAAATCTGAGCCAATCCATTGCAGATTTATGAAAACTTTGAAGGAGGTTTTGCTGACACTCTAAAAAGACAAATCTCTCACATTTATCTTCAACCGGTTTGAATGACATCTAACTTATTGACATTTATAAAATATAAGTAAAAGACAAGCTGATGACCAGGGACAAGGCAGCGACTTAGACTTTACTGATCTAGTGAAGCAGACAGTAAGCCAAAGTTGTCTTTGAAGAGATCCAAGTAGGCCTAAGATGCTAAGTTAGCTCAATACTGAGCCTTGAATGAGCCCAAGGGGATAACCCCTGGCCTCGCTTTAAAGCTCTTTATGGCTCCATATAGAGCTAACTTACAGCTTCGCCCCAAGCTTTCTTGGTAGCTTCGCTGTGAGGCTAACCATTAGTTTAGCTTGAAACTTCCCATTTAACTCCACCAGAGACTGATCCAGGAGCTTCGTGCTAGAAGCTTTGTCCCTAGCTTCGCTAGAAGGGAAAAAGGGTTTAGCTCCGCAATGGGCTGAATCTTAGCTTCGCACTAAGCCTTGGAGGTAACTTCGCCTGAGGTTATGAGCTAAGCTTTACCTTCGCAGGGGACTACGAAGGTAACTTCGCCGAAGCTCTAAGCTAAGGCTTAACTTCGCATGACTTAGCTTCGCAGCGAGCTTTACAAGGTCATCAATTGACCATTCATATGCAGGATTAATGGGTGAACCCCACTAATTTAGTGGTATTAACGCCATTTAAGTGGGCGGTTACACCCGCCCACTTCGCCCCACATTAAGTGGAGACAATTAACCCACAACGGCTGGAAGGCGTTTGCACGAACCCTCTAGCTTCTCATAAGCTCGCTAGTACCTTCACTGCAAGGTCATTTGTAGCCACGCGCGAAACTAAAGACTGATTCAGCCTTGCTGATTCAAGGGGGCGGTTACACCCCATTTTGGCTATAAATAGTTTCTTGCTAAGCTAAGAACGAAGGGACGCAGAGAGGGAGAGACAGGCACGAATAAAAAGAAAAGGAGAGGGCTAACGGGCTAGAGAAAAGAGATTCAACTAGAAATTCTAGAAAGTGTTCTCTTGTTATCCTACTTCCAAATATTCTATTCCCAGAACCAAGCGAGAAGAGAATCTCATTTATAGGCAGCTTGATCGTCTGATCGATTGCATCGTCAAAGGGATAAAGTGATCGCGCGCTGATCAGATTCCTACCGGCATACTTTCCCAGAAATCTCAAAGGAGATCTATTTGTAATCTTTTTGAATTATTTGTAATTTCGCTCCTCGACTCTTTTTGTAAGTTTTTCTGAATCAATTTTCAATGGAAAACAGGCCCTCAGAGTTAGAGTTATAGAAAAGTTGAAATTTTTAATATAAAAATGAATTCTGTGTCATCAATTTGCGTCAAATTGTAATATTTGATGCAATTTTATGACTAATTGCATCGAATTTGGTAGTTTCGACGCAATTATTGTCCTATAATTGCGTCGAAAATACAAAATTCGATGCAATTTGCAGACTTTTTTTTTGAAAAACAGCAGCTTACGCTCTACATCTATGCATACATATATACATCTCAATAATGAATATTTATACATCTTTACCAATCTCATCAAAATCTAAGTAATCTCAAACAAGCACCAATCTCAACCAAATAACAACCAAATAGAATAATAACCAATTACAATCTCACCAAATATAATAATAACCAAACACCAATCTCATTAAAGTCTAAGTAATCTCAACATGTATAATAATAACAAACAGAAGTCGAAATACAAATAATATCAATCACAATCATATCACCAATCTCACCTAAGCCTTGTTGTCATTCCCGCCAGCACTATCGTCACCCCCGCTGCTAGGTTGCCTGACGCTTTTTTGACTCGCTATAAACTGGGAGATGAATTGCTGCATATCTCTCTTAGCAACCTCCAAATTGGCGATCCTCTCTGCTGGCATCCGACTGCTGTCTCATGGTCTGACCTGTTGCTCAAGCTGGCGGTGTAGGCGTCCCTCCTAGCGGGCCTGATGTCTTTGGGAACATCCACATGCAGCCCGAGCCTCTTCACACGTTCAAATATCTCGAGAGTCGCTCGTGTGCTGGCGGTGCTCTCGTCACTGCTAGCTGCTATTGCCACATCATAATTTTTCTCAAGCTAGAGCTGACAATTAACAAAGGCATGATAAAAATATAATTAGATTTCTATAATTTTCATAAAACGTAAGGATATATAAACAAATTTTTAGTACTTACACCAAGAGACATGGTATCATCGGTGACTGGCTTGCCCCGGTGCGTGGCATAGGAAGCTCGCCCTCAGGAGCATTGAGCGCATCCATCTTCAGGAATTTCTTGTTGTAGATCTTCTTTGCGTTCGGCTCCCTCCCGCGGGCCTCTCTCAATTAAAAATGCAAGAAATTTAAAAAAATTAAATTAAATTAAAAAGCAAATTTATAGTCGACGAGGGAGAGGGGAGGTGGCCGGGGAGGGAGGGGGGCCGGGGGAGGGAGGTGGGAGGTTACCGGGGGAGGGGGTCGTAGGAGGGAAGGGGCTACGGGGAGGGGGAGGTGGCTTAGGGAGGGAAGGAGGAGGAGAGAAGGAGGAGGGAAAGAGGAGGTGACCGGGGAGGGAGGGAGGCGGAGGAGGGGGGAGGTGCATGGAGGGGGCAAGGGGTCGGGGAGGTGGCCGGAGGGAGGGGACTATGGAGAGAGGGAGGTGGCCGGGGGAGGGTGGGGGAGGGCTGGGTGGAGAGGAGGGGGATGCTGTGGAGGAGGATACCGGGGAGGGGAGGGGGACGTCGCAGAGGGGAACACCGGGGAGGAGGACGCCGTGGAGAGTTTTTTTTGGAGAAGTGGAGAAGGAAGAGAGGGTAGACCCAATTGAGCCCTAAATCACATCATTTTGCGTCGGAAAGCTTTTTGACACAAATTGTAAAGTATTGCGTCCAAAAAGTAATTTGACGAAACTTTTTCGATGCAATATATAAAATATTGCGTCCACTATTCGACTCAATATGACCCATGTCCATTATTCGACTTAATATGACCCGCGGTTCCCATAAAAAACAAATCAGCAGGATTTTTTAATTTAGGTAAAAAATTGGACGTAATGTTTAACATATTGCGTCAAATTTTTGATGCACACTTCCCGAGAAGTTTTACCCAAAAAAAGTAGCGGGGATTTTTTAATATATGAAATTCGATGCAAATTATCGTTTATTCATATTTTTTATTTACTGTCATCGGTTTTTTAGGTTGCATCAAATACGCGACGCAAATATTGCTTCGAAACATTTTTTGACACAATTTGTCCTCCGCAAACCAGTAGTTTTCTAGTAGTGAAACTCCGTACTAACACCAAGGAGAAAAAAATTCACCATTAAGATTTTACACTCTCTCCCCATAATTCTCCGCCTCGGTGAAGATTTCTCAAATCTGAGCCGAACACAACATAATACTGTTGGAACTTATTTTGATGATAACAAATATAATTTGTACTATTTTTATGTATTTTTTAGATATTTGTTAAAAGCCTTGATCTCACACAAAATAATCCTATTAGTAGACTTAACCCTTCTTATTAGTAGACTTGACCCTTCCCATTCGTCGACTTGACCCTTTTTATAGTTGACTAGTACAATATCTAGTCGACTTATCAAAGTACTATAGTCGACTAAGTCTTGACCTGAAAAGATTTCAACTTTCTGTTTTTTTGATTGTTAGCAGTATTAGTCGACTTACCTAAAAGACCAGTTGACTAATCCTTGTTGTAGTCGACTTATAATTTCTGTTGGTCGACTAATTTCAGTTTTTAGAGACTTGCATATCTGTATCAATCTTAATGTAGTCGACTTGCTCCTTGACTAGTCGACTAACCCAGGCAAATCTTGTTCACCTAGTCGACTACCCTTCCTCCCCTAGTTGACTTATAACAGTTTCTGACTGTTAACAGTTATTAATATCTGGTGTTTTATCTAACATTTTAATATTCAAATTCAAGTTGATAACTACCCTGCCTGACCATAAATTTCAGCTATAAATAGGGATGTTGTTCTAGGCTAAACACCAATTCAAATCATAGTTTTTCTGTCTAAATTGTATTGAAATATTCTATTTTTTAGAAAACTAGATCCACTTTGTGTTCTTCACACAAATTCTAATCCTTTAGTGAAGAATTCTGAGAGTCCATCTATAAGAGTCCTTATTCACGATCACATACAGTCTCAAAGCTTATAGGATTGATTGTAATCACTCAAAGAGAAGAATTGTACAAGAGCTTCTTCTTGGTGTAGAAGAGAAGTTGTACAAGGTATTATTGTCTTCTTGGTGTTAAGAAGAGTTGTACACATTTGACAAATGGTATTTTGTCAAGTAGTGTACATGTGTTAATTTTGGATGTACAAAATCAAGGATAAGGAAAATCTCAAGCGGGCTACTTGGGAACTGGATGTAGGTCACGAGGACGGAACTAGGATAAAATCTCTTGTGTTTGCGTTTGCATAATTTCTGAGATTTATTTCCTTTCTTGTAAGTTATTTTATTTAACGCTAATTATCTTTATTCTAGTGTTGTGTTGACATAATAATTTAGATCTTACAATTGGTATCAGAGCCCTGCATACCCGGTCAACGCCCTACAAAGATGGCAATAGAGTTTCGTTTATCACAATTTAGAGAAGGACATTCTACACAACGTCAACCATTGTTTGATGGATCAAACTACAACTACTGAAAGTGTAGAATGAAGATCTACTTGCAATCGCTCAATTACGAAGTATGAAATATAGTAGAAGCAACATACACCAAGCCAACCACAAATTACAGTGCGTGGAATGAAGAATAAAAGAAGTCTGCAAATCTTGATGCGAAAGCAATAAACGCGCTTCTCTGAGCCTTGAACGAAGAAGAATTCAATCGCATGTCAATGGCTAGATCTGCAAATCAAATATGACAGATTCTACAGGTAACCCGTGAAGGTACAAATAAGGTTAAAGAATCTAAAATTTTCTGTTCTTGTTCATAGGTTTGAACTTTTCAAAATGAAGGAGAACGAAATAATTTCAGAAATGATTACAAGATTCACCGACATTACAAATTCCTAGGAGTACACTCAAGTCGAAAAAGTTAGAAAGGTTCTTCGTGCACTCACATCAGATTGGGAGAAGAAGACCACTGCAATAGGAGAAGCAAATGATCTCTCATCTTTATCATTAGATAACCTTATTGGTAATTTAATGGCATATGAAGTGCAACTTGAAGAGCGAAAAAAGGATGAACAATAACCTCTATCCAAGAATAAAGTACTTGCCTTCCATACATCCTCAGACATGGACAATTCAGATGATGATGAAGAGGAGATGGCAATGCTCTCAAGAAAATTAAGAAAGTTCTTCATGTAAGATAAGTTTAAATGTTTTAATTGTAATAAAATAGGTCATATGAAGAAAGATTGTCCATTGCTAAAAAACAAAGAAAATTTTAAGAGCAAAAAGTTCAAAAGAAGAAAGATTATCAGGCATTATGGGAGAATAGTGATTCCTCTTCCTCTGACGAAGAAGAAACCACTGAACATGCCAACATTTGTTTTATGGCTCAAGAAGAAGATGAGGTATAATATACTGACCTCTTAGATACATTTCATGAGTTATATATTGATCTCAAGAATGAAAAGATGAAAAATAAAGTTTTATCAAAGGAAAATGAAAGACTCATCAAAGAAAATTTTGTTTATGATTCTCAAATTTCTTTTGTAAATTCTCAAAAAGATGATTTTGAAAAAGTTATATCATCATTGAAAAAGGATAATGAGAATTTATTACAAGATAATGCTTTATTGAAAAGAGAAACTATGTCTTTAAATGAAAGAATTTCTGTATTAGATAAAGACATGACAAGTTTCAAAGATAAATATGAAGAAATAAAGTAGCCAAGTTCAATAAATGAAAAGAAAATTTAAATAATATATTGTCATATCAAAAGATTTCATATAATCATTTTGGACTTGAATTTTCAAAAGATAAGCATATTGGTCTTAGTTGTTCAAAAAATAATATCTACAAAAAGAATAATGATAATTCTTTTGTTAAAAAGACCATGAGATCAAAGTTTAAATATATTTGGATTCCTAAAAATCTAAATAATATGAATAAAAATGCTTATATTGCATCATATATGCATCATATATATAATTCATGCAATTATGTTTATACTAACAGATGGAAACATTCAAATTGGGTTTGAATTCTTAAAAGTTAATATTTTGATCATGTTATGATTGGTGCCATTAACAATGTTTTATCTTATAGGTACCATACAAAGAAAAGAGAACACCTGATGATATAAGTTATTTCTAACATTTGAAAATATATCATATGTATGCTATGATGCAGGGGGAGAACACTTGTTATATATATATTTGTTATAACCTATTTTCTGCAGGGGGAGTTTCTCTAAGGGGAGCTTGTGCATGCACACATTGTCATCATCAAAAGAGGGGAGAATGTTGAAACTTATTTTGATGATAATAAATGTAATTTGTACTATTTTTGTTTATTTTTAGATATTTGTTAAAAGCCTTGATCACACACAAAATAGTCCTAATAGTAGACATGACTCTTCTTATTAGTAGACTTGACCCTTCCCATTAGTCAACTTGACCCTTCTTATAGTCGACTAATACATTGTCTAGTCGACTTACCAAAGTACTATAGTCGACTTAGTCTTGTCCTGAAAAGATATCAACTTTCTATTTTTTGACTATTAGCAGTATTAGTCGATTTACCTAAAAGACTAGTCGACTAATTCACATTGTAGTCGACTTATAATTTCTGCTGGTTGACTAATTTTAGTTTCCAGAGACTTATATATCTGTATCAGTCTTAATGTAGTCGACTTACTCCATTGACTAGTCGACTAACCCAGGCAAATCTTGTTCACTTAGTCGATACCCTTTCTCACCTTGTTGACTTATAACAGTTTCTGACTGTTGAGCAGTTTTTAATTTCTGGTATTTTATCCAACGTTTTAATATTCAAATTCAAGTTGATAACTACCCTAACTGATCATAGATTTTAGCTATAAATATGGATGTTGTTCTAGGCTAAACACACCAATTCAAATCATAATTTTTCTGTCCAAACTCTATTGAAATATTCTATTTTCCAGAAAACTAGTTTCACTTTCTGTTCTTCACACAAATTCTAATCCTTTAGTACAGAATTCTGAGAGTCCACCTATAAGAGTTCTTATTCATGATCACATACAGTCTCAAGGCTTATAGGATTGATTATAATCACTCAAAGAGAAGAATTGTACAAGAGCATCTTCTTAAAGTAGAAGAGAAATTGTACAAGGTGTTGTTATCTTCTTAGTGTTAAGAAGAGTTGTACACATTTGACAAAGGGTGCTTTATCAAGTGGTGTAGGTGTACAAAATCAAGGATAAGGAAAATCTCAAGCGGATTGCTTGGGGACTGAATGTAGGTCACGAGGACCGAACTAGGATAAAATCTCTTGTGTTTGTGTTTACATAATTTCTGAGATTTATTTTCTTTCTTACAAGTTATTTTATTTTACGCTAATTATTTTTGTTTAGTGTTGTGTTGACATAATATTTTAGATCCTACAAGTACCATATCGACTCCATCGGGCTGCATCAGTGTGGTTGCTTACGTAGATAGTTCAACCAAACGAGCCCTATTGAGCTCAAGCAACTGGAAGGATATGGTGTAACTCTTTGCAATGTGTAAAATTTACTCTCAGAATAATCATAAGCATATTAGCGGGATTCTCCTTCCTGTGAATCTTCTGTAACTTGATATCACCCTCATCAAAAATCTCCCGAACAAAGTGAAACCTGAAATCAATATGCTTCGTCTTTGCATGATACACCTAGTTCTTTGCCAAATAGATAACACTCATACTATCACAGTTGACCTTCAATAGATCATTATCAATCTTCAAGTGGTCGAGCAACTCTTGAAGCCAAATTGCCCCCTTCATAGCCTTCGTCATGGCCATATACTCGACCTCCATAGTAGACTATAGAGTAGAACGCCAGCTGATCGGTGCTTGGGACAATGTAAACACATATCATGTTGTAAACTAGCGTTTGTCGAGGTCTCCAGCGTAGTTAGAATAATGTATCCAATACACTCTTGCTTACCTGTAAAATCCTTCTTGAATACCAAACCAATATCTATAGTATCTTTCATATGCCATAAAATTCACTTCACTGCCTTCCAATGACCCCTGCCGGGATCATGCATGTATATGCTTACTATTGAGACAACTTGTGATAAATGGGGTCTTGTACACACCATTGCATATATTAAACTACCAACCGCACTAGCATAGGATACGTGAGTCATGTACTCACGTTCTTATAGGGTGTCTAAAAATTACTTAGGACAAATTCTTGGACACGGATCTCACCAAATGCGAGGGTCACGTCCAATTCAGATGCGAGTCTCAAATTAGATGTGAAAATGGGATCTTAACTCAATCGTGAATGTCATCATAAAGAAAACGTGAGGGTTGCATCGAAAGGCTAAATGAGACACTCGTGCTGCTCATCAAATACGAGCTTGAGTACCTTAGCGCTTTGAATCAAATGTGAACCTGTGAGCTCCGCATTTACACTCAGACGAGATCGTAAGAAGCCTGTGAGCTCCATGTCCAACAATATGGCGAGATCCGTGTCCAATGTGAGACCCGCATTTTCGTTGTAACTGACTCTCTTTACTGGGTCAATTAACACCCACGTAATGTGGGGATTTAATCCCCATTATAAAAGAATACTAAGGGACAATTCTACCCCTGATCACCCTATAAATAGCTAGGAAAGTAATGAGAAAAAAGGCTTTTTTTAGAGGATTTGGAGAGAGAGAGAGAGATAGAGGAAGAGAATTCTTTTTCTTTAAAAGAGAAACTCTAACGTTTGTTGCATTCAAGTGGAGTTATTTCAATCTCTTTGAGAGCATCCTCAAGAAGATCTAAGAAAAGAATTGCGCTTAGCCGGTCAACGGAGAACAAGATTCACTCTCCATCGACACACGAGGAACCCAGTTTTAAACAAAAGGGAGATCCACTTAAACCCTCCTTTCTTTTGTAATCGAATTTTAATCTGTTGTAATCTTCTTTGCAATCAATAAGAATTTTTATATGACTCAAATTTTTCGAGGGAACAAAAGATAGCGACTCTGCTGGGGACCATTTTCTCTACTGACGAGAAGATTATGGGGCAACCTGATGTCAGATTCCTTGGATCATTAGTCAAATCGTTCATTGTCGAATTCAACCAAGAGAAATTCACTCTTCAGGTTCCAAATGCCCAAAGGCAACGCGGCAATACCGTAAAGTCTCTTCGGGGGCTGGCTCTCAAGTCTCTTCAGAAAATTCTCAGAATGTTACTTGCGCAATTGCTTACAACGCAAGTAGCGCCACTTTCTATGAGGTTTTGAAAACCTTCCATGTAGCCCATATAGCCCGCGTTAACGTCTCTCAGGAGACCCACAGGGCCAATGTATCGGCATGGTCAAAAAGATGGTGGATATCAATCTCGCCATTACTCTCCTCTTCTAATTCTGCAATTCTAGGTTGCCGGGAGTTCCCAACAACCCATGCGACTCAACCAGAATGCTAAACATCGATAAAGGCGTGCACTCATCGACAACAAGTTACAGAATCTACAGTAGTCTGTTCATTAGAAAATGAACGCAAGCTTGAGACCCGCGTTTCTCAACGCGAGGTTTGCGTTCATCCCACGCGCGTTTTAGCGCCCAAGCATGAGGTTGTTTTACTATCAGAACGCGAGACCCGCGCGTTCAGCGTTTGGCTAAGCCAAAACGCGAGGCCTGTGTTTATCAAGCAAAATGCGAGATTCACATTTCACTATCAAATGCGAGGTCTGCATTCCATTACGAGAACTACCCGCGTTCAGCCTTTGGCCAAACCAAAACACGAAGTCCGCGTTTCTCTGCCAGAGCACAAGACTCGCGTTGAGGAGCAAGGCTCGTTCGAACGCGACCTTCGCGTTTCAACACATAAATGTTTTTAGAAAAATTGAAAGCATAAAATCTTTATTTGATTGTAAAGAAAATTACAACAGATTATTAATCTGATTACAAAAGAGAGAAGAATGGTTGGATCTCTCCTTTGTTTAATGCTGAATTTTTTGTGTAACAGTGAAGAGTGATTCTTATTCCCTGTTGACGAGCAGAACTAGAAGCTTGATCTTCAGATCTTCTTGCTCTCCTTAGAAGCACACTGATAAAGTATAAAAACCTTAATCAGTGGCTAATATCTCAAAGAGAATATAAAACTTGAACTCAGCAAGTTTATAAAGAATATTCTCTTTCTAGTCTTGTGCTCAAGCTTCAGCCTTCTGTAGTTATCCAGCTTCAGGTATTAAGCATCAAATGTGTATATTTGAAAATTCTCCTCCTCTGGCCTATGACTTCTTGGGTTCCTTCTCCAGAACTCTCTCTTTTTCCCCTAACTATTCATAGCTATTTATAGAGGATTCTGGGGTGTAACCAACCCCTTAAATCTCTCCATAATAGGAGGGGTGTAACCAACCCCTAAGATCTCTCCATATGAAAAGTTATTCCCCATTATGTGGAGAGAAAATGGGGTGTAATTGATCAAGTTCGCGGCTGTCATTTATAGTAGAAACGCGGGTCTTGCACTGGACGCGGACCTCGCTCTGATGTTGAGATGCGGAGCTTACAGGCTCACGTCTGTGTTGGAACGCGGAGCTCACAAGTTTGCATTGAAGTTAAAACGTGAAGCTACATAGGCTTGTGTTTTGATGTTGAAATGCGACCCTAAGGTCTGCGTATTGAAGAGCAGCACAGCTATCGCGTTTGGAACAGAATGCGATCTTCGCGTCATGTTATTGATAATGTCCGCGTTTGAGGTTGGAACGCGACTCTGGTTGAGATCTGCATTTGCAGTTGGACACTGGACAAGCTGAGGTCCGCGTCTAAGTTGAGGTTTGCGTTTGAGATTGGAACACGGTCTCCGCATTTGACAAAGGACGCGAGGTCCGCATTTGGGTTGAAACGCGATCCTCACATTTGGCATGAGGCCTGCGTCTGAAGCTTAGCCTTCAGTAATTTTTAGACAGCCTACAAAATCCCTCTACAGTTTTTGAAACTCTGTGGTTGACTGAGACGAATTTCGAAATACTTTAAACTTCATGTTGATTTGAACTCCCATGATTGGACTGGCAATATTTTAAGATGTCCTGAGCTTGATCTTGTTTGGATTCTGGTCTTCGTGAGTGTATTGTTGAACTGCTTGAAGCCTCCAGAAAAGATCATTGTAAGTATCTTTATACACAGTCTAGAACTTGTCTGAGCTCTTATTTGATTGTCGATATAATGTTGAACTGGTAGAGTTGTCAATTGCTTTTGCCACTGTACTGTTGAACTGATTGAAGCAGCAAAAATAACTCTTTGTATTGGGAGAGAGAACGCGTTCTCATTGATGTAGATGCGAATGTCACATTGGACCGCTTGTCATTGGACGCGGATGTCATGACCTTCATTTGGATATTGAAGACGTGGATGTCTTCTTGACGTGACTGTCAGGTTGGAGAGTTCTGGATGCGGATGTCGTCTTGACGCGACTGTCGCGTTGGAGAGTTCTAAAAGTGGATGTCGCTTAAACACGAACGTCATGTTTGTAGTTTGTTTTGCTTTGGAATCATGTCTGTTTTGTTGAAAAATCAGACAAACTAAAGCGAAGAATTTTTATTGCCAGAGGTGTGATATTAACTTAGCAATTGAAAATTGGATAACTCCACTAGGGAAGTAAAGTTAGAGAGGTGTGATTTTAACCTAGTAACTTATTTTCGTTGATGAAATTGAGAAGATTTACTGTTAGAGGTATCATGTTTAACATAACAGGGATATGCCAGAGGTGTGATATTAACTTAGCATTAAAATGATTGCTAGAGATATAATAATAACTTAGCACTGATATGAATTTGCGATTGGAGCAAATTTGAATTGTCAGAGGTATAATATTAAGCTTGACATGGATTTGTACTGCGATATCAGCAATTTTGGTTAGAGGTGTGATATTAACTTGACCGAGACCTATAATGCGGTGGCACAATTTTGATGGACTTATCATTCTATTAAAGAGAATTGACAAGTTGAAATTTTATCCGCTGAAAAAGTTGAGGGAAATCACTATTAGAAGTATAATGTTAACTTAACAGTGAGGTATGCCAGAGGTGTGATGTTAACTTGATAGGGGTTGAATTCATGATTTGAACAAATTTTGTGGACTTTGTATTCTATTGATGAGAATAACATGTGGCGTTCGATCCACTGAATATTTATGGAGATTTTTACCATCAGCAGTATGATGTTAACATGATGGGTTTGGATTTATAATTTGAGCAAATTGAATCATTAGAGGTGCGATATTAACTTGATAAGAATGTGTGCTAGAGGTGTGATATTAACTTAACACTATAATGGTCTCAATTTTGTTAACAAAACTGAGAATATCAATGTCATAGTTGTAGTATTTAACTTGACAATGAAATGAATGCTGGAGGTGCAATATTAACTTAGCATTAAAGGTCTCATTTTTATTAAGAAAATCGAGAAAATCATTGTCATAGGTGTAATATTAACTTAACAGGGATATGAATGCTAGAGGTATGATGTTAACTTAGCATTGAAAGTCTCATTTCCATTGAGAAAATCGAGAAGAATGCTATCATAAGTGTGATGCTAACTTGACAAAGATTTACTGACTGTTAGAGGTATAATGTTTAACTTAACACTAATTCATGCCAGAGGTGATTTTTAACTTAGCACTGGAGAGGTGTAGTTTTAACCATAGGTTCTCGTTTCTACTAAGAAAATCAAGAAAATTACTGTTAGAGATGTTGTATTAATGTAACAGTAATGCATCTTGTGATTTGAGCCAGGTTGATCAGACGTGTAGTGTTTAACCTGACCGGCAAATTTTGCGATTTAAGCAATGTTGAGTGGACTTGTCATTCTATTGTAGAGAATAACAAGTGAGACTACCAATTTCCTTCCATGAAATGGTGGATCCACAAAACAAATAAGTCATATTAAAGTTTTCACCTTTGACTTTTTCTTCATTTTAGGAGTATTACTCTCCTATCCCCAGTAGGATTGCTTTAATTCCTAAACAAATTTTAGGAACACCATCTTCTACCTCCCGGCAGAATTCTACAGCAATATTCTTACATTTTACAGAGAACAATATCTTCCTCCAAAGTCCCCTACCAATTTCGTCCATGGAATTGTAGGACAACAAAAGGCTGTATTTATTTCCTTAATAAAATAAATCGTAAATCACAACTGTCATGCTTAAAGCTCACGCTTCTGACAGTAAAACCTTTGAATATCTGATTGAGATTTTAAAGAATAAAAGAAGTGAAGTTCAGATTTCTTAGTCTCAATGCGAATCCGCTGTAGCAAGGGCTTCAAGCGGGTCGTGATCCTCAGGGAAGGATGCGATGCAAGCTTTTCGGCCGATTCCCCTGTATGCTTCAAATAAGAAAAGAGATTAGATTTGAGAGATATATATGATATGAAAGATGTGATTTTTACTGATTTTCTGCCACAACCCTATTGCAAGTTAAGGAGATTGAACATCATCTTAATATATATGAAATTAATCCTAGGTTTATTAGCGAAGATGCAAGCAAGAATAAAGGAGTTTAGAATCATACTAGTTCGCACAATTGAACATTCAACACGATTTTCATCTTAACATCTAAGTACAGCGAAAGAAAAGCATTACCTTGATGTTACGCTGTCAAAGTTCTTAAATATGAAGGGTGAGGAATTATTTAAAAGTGTAACCTAGATTAGAAAGCTGATTATCCATTTAGTCCTCAAGCAATCTACTTTAAACCTAAGGTTTCTAAAAAGTATTATTAATCTGTTCAACTCCAAACATGCTTAGGGTTGCTTAAGAATTCAGCAAACCACAAAGGAAGATTAGTTCATCATCTTTTTATTATTTTTCTTTTCTTTTTTTATATGAGAAGAATAAAGAAAGAGAGAAAATAAAAAGAATCGAGAGATCACAGATCAAACCAAACTCAAGAAATCACAAAGTAAATGCAAAATTAAATGACAGAAATTAAGTGGCAAAAAGGTAACCTTTATTCGAGAGTAAACTCCAATTACAAAGCTCCTTCTTCTCCACACCGTGCTTGAAACAAAGATTACAACTTGCTGAAATTTAAAGAAAAATAGCTAAAGAAAACCCTAACACGTCTCTGGATGCTGGATTGTATACTCTCTGTGTTGCATCTGCAGGGATATTTATAGGTGTTGGAATATGTAGAGTCCTAGTACAACTCTCCCAAAAAGATCTTATCTCCAGAAATTCAAATCTGTCCTGCAACTTCTTATCATGTTGATCGCCGAAATCAGCTTATCTACGGATTGAATTGGAAAGTTTGATCAACATAAGAGTTGTAGGTCTTCAAGTATTCTTTCTGGAGCATCTTGAATCATCAGATTTGCATAACTGTAGCAAAAGTTATGATTTAAATACTAAAACGTGTACAGTCTGAATCCGAATTCTTTGAATTTTTATCTTTGCACTCTCTTTGCCTTTTATCCTCATCTTGCAGGTGTTTAGGGTTGGATAGAAGTCTATCCTTCCCTAATCTCTGATATTTGCAACTTTTAGCCCTTGTATTTGCATTTTGACTTCTTATAATTGCGCTTTTGCGCCTGGGCTTCAAACATGGGCTTGGATCTGGGCTTTTGGGCTCTTTAAGCTTTATTTCTTATTAAAATAATACTTCGAGGCCTGCACACATTAAATAACGAAATATTAATAAATGTACATTATAATATGAATAAATGTGCAAATGTGATGGTATATATGTTGACAATTATGCATTTTTCACTACCTATCACACCCCCACACTTATCTTTTTGCTCGTCCTCGAGTAAAAATCAAAAAGAAAGAGAAAAATCTAACCTAGCTAACTCACTTTCGTAGGAATCACGATTGCACTTAGCACGTGCAACAAGCCGTTAAACCTCTAGGTTACCCTAGAGGACGAGTGTTGTCTCGTGAGGGTTTTCAGCGGATTACACCCACAAAATCCATAAAAAGGAAAATATTTGTCTTATATTGGAAGAGACTAAGTAGTCTATAAGTTTTAGGATCCTCAATTTATTCATTCTTCAAACCTAGTCTTTATAAAGTCAATTGTTATTCATTTTAGGTAAGGATTAAAATTGAATTTCTAATATAGTCTTTTTCGTTACCAAAAGTCATACGCACCCTTGTGAATCTAGGTATTCCTTAACTTGGACTCTCATGCCTCTTTAACATCATCTAATTTTCTTTCGTGTAAGTATCAAGGCTTCTTGAGGCCCTCATACCTAACTAATTGACTATTAGATGTGTTAATATAATTTTTTTTTTTTTTTTGGCATGTATAACTCATCTAATTTTCTTTCGTATAAGTATCAAGGCTTCTTGAGGCCCTCATACCTAACTAATTGATTATTAGATGTGTTAATACATATATTATATTTCTTAGTCTTCTTAGGCTTTCTAATCCACCCATGTAACGAACTTAAAGTCGATGGCTCCCAAACCGGTCGGCTTTAGGGCACCAGGTGAGAAAACACCCCGCGGACTCAAATTCGAGTGAACTAGGCCACAAAACTAAGGACTTTATTTTATTTAGAACTCACCTTTAGGCATGAATACTTATGCTTCTTGAGGCACATGTATCAGCTTAATTGGTGATTTTTTTTTTTCGTTTTTTTTTTATGAGGCACAAGGTCTTTGTCTTAGAATCCTAGATATGCATTAGGTATGCAAATTTCATTAAGGTAAAAATTAAGACTAACTAATTATTCAATTTCTCCTCCTATACCTAAAATTTAAACAATTTATTTATTTTGACCAAGTTTTTAGAAATCCTAATCATGATTTTCCTAATCCTTAAAACTAACTTAGGTTTCTTTCAAAAAATAAGTCAAAATACTGTCCTTTTTAAAAAAAAAAAAAATTTTTTTAAATTTTTTAATTTTTTAATTTTTTTTTTAGAAATGTTAGAACAAATAAAGAGAAAAATATTTTTTTTTATTAATTAATCTTTTCTATGTTAGTAAACCCTCCCCCACACTTATCTCATGCATTGTTCTCAATGTATGAAATGCATGAATGCATGAAGAAAAATGTAAAGAGAGGCAAAGAATAATAGTATACCATAATATGTACAACACATGTATCACTCTCACCTAGAGCTGCTTAGGATTCATCCCTCTAGCTCGTTTCCCATCATTCCAATGGGTTCTCTTTATAAGGCACAATGGGGAGACCAACATTTTTGTTTTAACTTTCTCTCCCCCCAGTTTCATCTTCTTTAGGCTCTTCCTCATCATATGTCCACCTCCATTATTCAAAAATTCATCACACCTTTCAGTTGGAACTTCCTTGCCGAGAAATTCTAGCTCAGTTCCGTACATCTCCTCAAAACTTAAATCAACACTTTTCCCTGGAAGTGAATAATTAACCAACATCTCCTTAATCGGTGTATCTAAACATAGGAGTTCTTCTTCAAAGAGACTTTCGAAAGTTAAGTCAATCGGAGTTTCTTGAACTATATTCTCATGCGATATTTCAGTGCTTGGCTCTTTGAAGATACTTAGATCAAATCTTCGTTTTTTAAATGGAACTTTAAAATTATAATCCTCAACATGTGTCATCTTATCACTAAAATCGCACTTATCCTCAAATAACTTGTCAAGAAATAGAGACTCATTTTCACTTTCTTTTTCACAAATGTTCTCGATGAAGTTCACCTCAAATGCTTGGTCTTTAATCTTACGAGATTGGTTTTCCAGGTTGAAGACATTGACCTCTTTAGTCATGTTTCCAAAAGTCAACCTCATGGATCCATTCCTACAATTTATGATCGCATTTGCAGTTGCAAGGAACGGACGCCCTAGGATAACGGGAGTTTGAGACCGAAGAGTGGATACAGGTTCGGTCTCCAGAACAACAAAATCTACTGGGTAGATAAACTCCCCAACTTGGACGAGCACATCAGTAATTTCTCCTTTGGGAATTTTTATGGATCGGTCAGCCAATTGGATTGTAACCTTAGTCGGACTAAGTTTGCCCAACCCAAGTTGTTGGTAGACTGAGAAGGGGAGTAAGTTGATACTTGCTCCCAAATCAAGAAGTGCATGCTTAATTGCAGTTTGACCTATTGTGCAAGAGATGGTGGGGCAACCAGGGTCCTTATACTTGACAGGGATCTGGTTGGACAATAGCTCACTAATGTTAGTGGCTAGAAAAACCTTCTTGGGCACATTAGTCTTTCTCTTCTTTGTGCACATGTCCTTAATAAACTTGGCATACTTAGGGACTTGTTGAATTGCATCAAGAAGAGGTATATTGATCTTGACTTGATTAAAAATCTCGCGTACCTTATCCATTTGTGCACATTGCTTATCTTTAAGCCTATTTGGGTAGGGTGCGATGGGCTTGTGCATATCTTCGGCTGACTTGTCTTTTTTCGTGTTGTTGGCATCAAGTTGAGATGGAGTGGGATCAGGCAAGCTGAATGCTTGTTTAGAACTTGATGGTGTTGATACTTGGTTATCAACTTGTTTTCCCGACCGCAATGTATGAATCGCATTGCACTGACTCATATGATTCTCTTCAGCCAAGTGAGCTTGACTAGAGTTCCTAGGGTTTGGGAATGGTTGACTAGGTAGAGTACCCTTTTGCCTTTCTTGCTGATTCATTTGCATCTCTATCCTAGTCAAGACTTGAGCCAGCGTGTCATTGCTTTTAACGATAGTGTCAACCTTTCTTTCCAGATTGGAGAGCCTTGTTTCCATTTGTGAATATTGGAAAGAGGGTGGAGGATTTTGATAGGGCGGATTTTGAAAATTGTTGGAGAATTTGGGCCTAGTTTGATCATTGTTACTTTGGCCCCATGACAAATTGGGATGGTTTCTCCAACCGGGATTGTAGGTGGGCGAATATGGATTGTTGGCGGCGGATTGTTGGTGGGCCTTGTGAAGGCCGCACTCATATGTTCGGGCAAGCTTTGATGCGCGATAAAAACAGGACATTCCTCGAACACATGGTTCATATCTTGACAATAAGTACAGCCCGCCGAAGTTGTTGGGCTGACTTGGTTCACAGAGACTGGCTCTTTAGTTTCAAGAGCCTCTAGTCTTCGCATAACAGCAGCTAACTTAGCATCGGTTGCTATGTTGGCCTCAATGGAATGGATACCTCCTTTTGAAGAAGTAGGGTCATTAATCCTAGATTTTTCAGGAGTAGGTTCCCATTGGATGGTATTTTCAGCTAATTCCTCATACAATTTCCATCCATCAGTTTCGTCCTTTTTCAGAAATCCTCCTTGGCACATGGATTCTAACAACGTTTTAGTTTGATATTCTAATCCATCATATAGAACTTGGCATAATCGCCATTTCTCTATCCCATGGTGAGGGCATTGGGCAAGGAGGTCCTTGAAACGTTCGAAGTATTTCCAAAAGGGCTCATTGGCTGTCTGCTTAAACTGTAGGATATTCTTCCTAATCAATGCAGTCTTGTGAACAGGATAAAATTTCTTTAAGAATGCCTTAACAAAATTATCCCAAGAAGATATAGAACCGGCCTCTAGACTGTAGAGCCATTTCTTTGCTAAATCCTTCAAAGCAAAGGGGACAAACCTAAGTTTGATGTCATCTTTTCCTAACGTAGGAATATTCATCATGAGACATACTTCCTCAAATTCTCTTATGAAGAAGTATGCATCCTCGGAGTCAAGTCCATGAAATTTCGGAAGGGTGTTGATGTATTGTGGCTTAAGCTCAAATGGGTCAACACCTTCATCGTTAAGCTTGATGCAAGAAGGAAGAGAGGTCCTAATAGGATAGAACCTATCTTGGAGTGATATTGGTTGTGCCATGTGTGGGTCGGGCTTGAGCTCGGGTGGTGAACTAATTCTAGTTAGCCTGGATGTAAGTGGGTCTCTCGACCAAGCGGGCATGCACAATCAGCAAACAAGTTCACCCAATCAATCAAGAAAAACAATCAAAAGTCCTAATCTAAGGTAAGCCTTGACCTAGACGACTCCTAACTTTAGACTGTCCTTAGGAGGTCTACTGTCGACGTTAACCACAAGCTAATCGGCCAGGTAGGTGGCAAGACCGGTGGGAGGTTTTTCGTCAGAGACGTTCCTTAATTAAATAACCACCGTTCTTCGAGCTTTCGGCCCTCAATCCCCTGCCTAGACACCGATTTGACAAGAGTTAATTTCGAACAATTTTCCTCCTTCGGTCAATCTCCTATTGAGTCCGAGTTAACCTAGGGCCAACGTCTAGTCAAATTTTACTTAAGGTTAGGGTTGTGAGTGTGACGGATATGATTTGTGGGCCAAGGAAGGGTGATGAAATCCCCACCTTATCTTGCTTATGGGTTATGCCCTTAAGATGAATTAGTGTACGTGTAAAGCGGTAGAAAAGTAATCACTCAAGAAAGCAGTAAACAACCAAGAGTGTTTCCTAATCTATATGCTTATGCAAACGTACCTTGTCGCTAGCACTCTTCAACAGAATTAAAAAAAATGTAAATAGACACGTGCCCTAAATGCAAGAGTCTAAAAAAAAAATTTTTTTTTTCAACAAATGGGTTAATGTTATTAATTAGCAGTTGCAGAGTGATCACAGAGAAATAATATCACAGCAGAATTTAGAATTTTGCACTGCAGAGCAACCTGCAGAAAACTGGATTAGTAATCCACTACAATTGCCGCGGATTCGCGGCTTTTGCCGCGTTTCTGCGGCAAAGTTGTAGGTCCAGGTGCTCTGCCTTCGAGGGCAGAGGCACTGGATAGCTATGTGTGCTTTCTGCTGCTCTGTTTTTGTTTCCTGTTCTCTGTACCTGCAAGAAAGAATGATTAGAATAAGGAAATCGTGCCGTTCCTTCCCCGGCAACGGCGCCAAAATTTGATTGAGATTTTAAAGAATAAAAGAAGTGAAGTTCAGATTTCTTAGTCTCAATGCGAATCCGCTGTAGCAAGGGCTTCAAGCGGGTCGTGATCCTCAGGGAAGGATGCGATGCAAGCTTTTCGGCCGATTCCCCTGTATGCTTCAAATAAGAAAAGAGATTAGATTTGAGAGATATATATGATATGAAAGATGTGATTTTTACTGATTTTCTGCCACAACCCTATTGCAAGTTAAGGAGATTGAACATCATCTTAATATATATGAAATTAATCCTAGGTTTATTAGCGAAGATGCAAGCAAGAATAAAGGAGTTTAGAATCATACTAGTTCGCACAATTGAACATTCAACACGATTTTCATCTTAACATCTAAGTACAGCGAAAGAAAAGCATTACCTTGAAGTTACGCTGTCAAAGTTCTTAAATATGAAGGGTGAGGAATTATTTAAAAGTGTAACCTAGATTAGAAAGCTGATTATCCATTTAGTCCTCAAGCAATCTACTTTAAACCTAAGGTTTCTAAAAAGTATTATTAATCTGTTCAACTCCAAACATGCTTAGGGTTGCTTAAGAATTCAGCAAACCACAAAGGAAGATTAGTTCATCATCTTTTTATTATTTTTCTTTTCTTTTTTTTATATGAGAAGAATAAAGAAAGAGAGAAAATAAAAAGAATCGAGAGATCACAGATCAAACCAAACTCAAGAAATCACAAAGTAAATGCAAAATTAAATGACAGAAATTAAGTGGCAAAAAGGTAACCTTTATTCGAGAGTAAACTCCAATTACAAAGCTCCTTCTTCTCCACACCGTGCTTGAAACAAAGATTACAACTTGCTGAAATTTAAAGAAAAATAGCTAAAGAAAACCCTAACACGTCTCTGGATGCTGGATTGTGTACTCTCTGTGTTGCATCTGCAGGGATATTTATAGGTGTTGGAAGATGTAGAGTCCTAGTACAACTCTCCCAAAAAGATCTTATCTCCAGAAATTCAAATCTGTCCTGCAACTTCTTATCATGTTGATCGCCGAAATCAGCTTATCTACGGATTGAATTGGAAAGTTTGATCAACATAAGAGTTGTAGGTCTTCAAGTATTCTTTCTGGAGCATCTTGAATCATCGGATTTGCATAACTGTAGCAAAAGTTATGATTTAAACACTAAAACGTGTACAGTCTGAATCCGAATTCTTTGAATTTTTATCTTTGCACTCTCTTTGCCTTTTATCCTCATCTTGCAGGTGTTTAGGGTTGGATAGAAGTCTATCCTTCCCTAATCTCTGATATTTGCAACTTTTAGCCCTTGTATTTGCATTTTGACTTCTTGTAATTGCGCTTTTGCGCCTGGGCTTCAAACATGGGCTTGGATCTGGGCTTTTGGGCTCTTTAAGCTTTATTTCTTATTAAAATAATACTTCGAGGCCTGCACACATTAAATAACGAAATATTATAAATGTACATTATAATATGAATAAATGTGCAAATGTGATGGTATATATGATGACAATTATGCATTTTTCACTACCTATCAATATCCCTGACGAATCTTGCTAATATTCCCAGCAGATCAAACTCTACATGTCATTTTCTTTAATAGAATGACAGGTCCACTTAAATTGCTATTATGTTCTAACACCTCTAGCAGTAAATGAATCCTTGTCAAGTTAACATTACACCTCTGACAAGTTGCTTTTACAAACCCCCAAGCGAAGAAGTTGTCACGATCACTTCGGACAAAACCTCCTTCTAAATTTCCCAATAAGAAATTTGGTTGTCACATTAATGATTACCTCTAACATTTTAGAGAACGCTAAACTTTCTATAACCTCTTACAGGATTCATTTTCTAACTCTCCAGTGGAGTCGTCATCTTTTATTTCTCAGAAAAATTGAAAGCGTATAAAATCTTTATTTGATAGTAAAAAAAATTACAATAGATAAATAATCTGATTGCAAAAGAGTGAAGAATAATTGGATCTCCCTTTATTTAATGTTAGGTTTTTCGTGTAGCGGTGGAGAGTGATTCTTGTTCTTCGTTGACGAGTCAAACTGGAAGCTTGATCTTTGAATCTTCTTTCTCTCCTTGGAAGCACACTGGTAAAGTATAAAAATCTTAATCAGTGGCTAAAATCTCAAAGAGATTATAAAACTTGAACTCAACAAGTTTATAAAGGGCATTCTCTTTCAATAATCTCGTGCTCAAGCTTCAGCTTTCTGTAATTATCCAGTTTTAAGTATTAAGCATCAAGTATGTCATTTTGGGGATTCTTCTTTAACCTATGGTTTATGGGGTCTAACCAACCCTTAAATCTCTCCATAATAGGAAGGGTGTAACCAACCCCTAAAATCTCTCCATAATGGGAAGTTATTCCCTATTATGTGGAGAGAAAATAGGGTATAACTGACTAAGTTCGCGGCTGTCAGTTACAGCAGAAATGCGGGTCTCACGCTGGACGTGGACCTCGCTCTGATGTTAAGATGCGGAGCTCACAGGCTCGCGTCGTGCTAGAACGTGGAGCTTACAAGCTTGCATTGAAGTTGAAACGCGAAGCTATACAAGCTTGCGTTTTGATGTTGAAACGCGACCCTGATGTCCGCGTATTGAAGAGTAGCACTACTACCACGTTTGGCAGAGAATGCGATCCTCGCGTCATTTTGTTAATGAAGTCCGCGTTTGAGGTTGAAACGCGACTCTGGTTGAGATCCGCATTTACAGTTGGACACTGGACTGAGGTCCGCGTCTGAGTTGAGATCCGCGTTTAAGGTTGGAATGCGACCTCCGCATTTGACAAAGGACGCGAGATCCGCATTTGAGTTAAAACGCGACCCTCACGTTTGACATGAGGCCTGATCTAAGGCCTAGTCTTCAGTAATTTTAGACAACCTACAATAAATACGAAGTTCGCATCCAGCCTCCAAAAGCTAGTAGGAGTGCTGAACTGGAAAGCCCTCACCCCTATAGGTTCGAGGCTGGTTCTTCAAATACCCCTACAACGGATCTGAGGGACTACATAACAAAAAAGTGGAGTGTCCATCAAATAACTCTTCAATGCTGCTGCGAGTAACTCATCACGACAGTAATCTCCAAGTGTCACTGCAGCTCGCATTCTAGCAAATCATTGATCTTTATCAGCGATCTCATCTTCTAACTCAGTCAAGAAGCATCGTTCCCAGAAGAAGAGATCATTTTCTGATGTGGAGTATCCTGATGTGACTTCCAACATGGTGGGTCCAAGCACCATACCAAGTAAGTCGAAAGAAAAACTATGGTCATCAGTTTTGGGAAGTCTGATGTTGAACTTTTTTTAGGTTTGAAAGAAATACTGATCGAACCTAAAGGGAACACACTCGAATTTGGACTGGTGCAATAGCCCCGGTAGACTATGCCTTGGCCAGGAAAATTGAAGCAAGCGACACTCCGCTATTGCATAATCTCAATCATCCAACTTTTATATGGAGAAGAAGGCCTTTGCATTTATGGCTAGAACTCTAGAAGAGGTGGCTAGGAGGTTCAAAGAGAAAGCTAGGGTGCAGAAGGAGCAGCAGGAGATGCTTCGGGTCTAGCAAGAGTCTATCAATAACCTCAAGGTGATGATAACTTAGTTGTTGACAAACTGAAAGAAGAGCTCGAAGGGCTCCAAGCCTAACACTTCCTTTAGCAAGAACAAAGGGAAACAAAAGCAAGGAGAAAGCTCTTCTTCTGAGAAAACTGAAAGTGGGAACAACTCTAATTTTAAACCTCTCAAATCTTCATCTAAAGAGGAGGATGGTTCAGGAAATGGAGGTCGTCACTCTAAGCGGATGAACGAAATTGAGAAATGTCTGGAGG
The DNA here is from genome assembly GCA_038442645.1 of Agave tequilana. Lineage (NCBI taxonomy): Eukaryota > Viridiplantae > Streptophyta > Magnoliopsida > Asparagales > Asparagaceae > Agave > Agave tequilana. Next base: position 72,359 of record JAVJIF010034730.1, read on the forward strand.
CCATTGATAATCGAAGTAATTTCCAGGAAGCGGGAATAGTTCGGCCATATCCTACAGAGTGGGATGCTGCTCCTTATCTCCCAAGTTCAAGGCACCAACCCTGCACACCTTTGATAATAAGGGGACACCGAACCAGCATATATACTGCTTTAAATCTCAAACCAGAAATGTAGTATCGAATGATGCCATCATGGATCATTTATTCATTGGAACCCTCAAGGGGGTGACCTTTGAATGGTTCATGAAGCATCTCGCCATCTCTATCAACACCTGGGCTGACCTCGCGAAGCTATTTCTAGCTCGCTTCTTCGAAGACGATACAGAGATATTGGTGCCAACTCTCCTTGCGACAAAACAGAAGACGGGAGAGTCCATCAAAATTTTATGCAAAGGTTTCAGAGTATGTCACTTCAATGTCTGAGTGGATGAAACAGTCTACATTGGTAGAAACTTGCCGTCACAATCTGCAAACTGCACTCCTGGCTCAAATAGAAGTAGCCAAATGTCGCACTTGGAAGTAGCTGGTACTACAAGGCAAGCAAGCAGAGGAGATCGTCACCAGGGTCAAGGCCAAAGAAAAGAACAGCAAGACAAGACCTGATAAATCAACATGACGCACTCTAGAATCGTCTTCTCAACCGAGAAGAAGGAACACTCTTGCAACAGAGGTCAAAACTCCTTCCAAGCCTAAATTGGCTTGAGGGAACAGTTTTGCAGAAGAGATTCGCGCTAACAAACAATATTTCTTTAAGGATGAGCATATTGTCTCTTTGTTTAAGTTACTTCACAAAAGTAACAAGTTCAAGTGATTGAAGCTTGAACCTGCACACAAAATACAGTATTTCAGAACTTAAGAATAAACATATGCAAGTGCTCAATTCTTACCGCGATAGCAAGTGGCTATGCGGGTCGTGATCCACAAGGAGGGTTTGCGATAGAAGAGTTCAAGGTTTTTGTATTGAAATCTTTATGAAGAAAAACAAAAGTTCTTCTTTGTTTTAAGAAATGAAAATGAAAACGAGTTATGTTAAAGTTAGAAAGAAAACGGTAGAATGAGAAGGTGGAGAGAATCAGAAAGTGACTATGTACAAATGAATTGGAAAAGAAATGATGAAAGATTTGGAAGATGTGGTGATCTATACTAAAGAAATAAAAGAAAAGAAAGAAGATTGAAGAAATACTTACCTAGTTTGGTTGATGACTTACCTGGAACCCTTGCATGTTCTACCTTGCTTCGGAGGCGTTCAACGCATAAGTCATAGGATCGAGCTCAGTCCCCGTTCGCATTATATCATCAAGCCGAGCAAGAATGAAGTGATACGGATCTTGAGGAGGAGAACATCTTCATGAAGTATCGTTGGCACTCATAAAAACTTCGTTATACTTATGCTTCTGGATTCACTTGCAAGCTCATCGAAAAAAAAGAGGTAAAGTAGAAAAAAGAAAAAGAAAATGAAAGTAAAGAAGAACATAAACATATTACCTTTTATTGCTTGAAACAATGGAAGAAAGGAGGAGGGTACATCAGTGTCACTCTCAACATAAGCCTCTCTCTCTTACTTACATGAATCTCAATCTAACCTAAGCTTACATACAAATTACAATTACATAAAAAGAAAAAAAAAACCTAAACTACAAAGAATGAAAACTTGGCTAAATCCTATCTCTGCATGGTCGTCCATTTTCAGTGCAAATACTGGCTTTTTATAGGCGAAAACCCAACCTACAGGATCCCGGGAAGAGTGGGGGAGCAAACGCTCCCCTAACTCCTTAACCAAGCCGCGGAAACGCAGCTTTGGCCGCGTTTCCGCGGCCAGTGTGTGGCCAGGTGGCCACACCATGTTGGTGGGTCTCCCTGATATTTCCTTCTGCATTTATCTTCAGTTGGTTTTCTCGTTTGAGTCCGGGAATGTGACGAAATGGCCTTTGATTCTTGGCTTTAACCGATCGATTCTGAGAGGATTCTTCTCAACCGGTTTTCAACCTCTTGATTTTGCCCTGATTCACTGAGCTCGAATTAATTCTGATTTAATGCAGAATTTTGGTGGGCTTTTGGGCTCATTTCTCTTCATCTCCTTAAGGAATGAGCCTGCAAATAAATTAACATTTAATTAGGACAAAACAGATTTTATTCTTTAATAAGTATGAAAATATGATACTAAATATGTAACATTAGCGACCAATCACAACCCCATACCTATCTTTTGCTCGTCCTCGAGCAAAACAACTAAACTATACTAAGGATTATTAGACCACTTTCGCAGGTCATGTGATTGCACTGAGCATGTGCAACAAGCCGTTAAACCTCTAGGTTCCCCTAGAGGACGAGTTTTGTCTCGTGAGGGTTTTCAGCGGATTGCACCCACAAAATCCATAAAGAAAGAGAAACAAAGAGTTAGTATTTTCGAAAAGCATTTTGAAAGAGAAAAATATTTGAAATATAATTGTAAGATCTAAGCAATCTATAAGTTATAGGAAAACCGAATTTTTCATTCCTACACTTAGTCTCTATTCAATAATTTGTTATCAATCAAAGTAAGGAGTCAAATTGTACTTCTCATCTAGTCTATTACTTTACCTTAAGTCATATGCACCTTGTGACTGTGAAAATTTAGACTAAGGGTTCATTAACTCTAACTCTTATGCCTTATATATATATATATATATATATATTATATATATATATATATATATATATATATTATATATATATATATATATATGTTTTTTGGTGGTATTATTCCTTAGTTCTATTAGGCTTTCTAATCTGCCCATGTAACGAGCCTTTAATCGATGACTCCCAAACCAAATGGTCTTAGGGCACCGGGTGAGAAAACACCCCAAGGACTTAAGGACTCGAGCAAACAAGGCCACAAAACTAAGGATTTTATTATATGAACCTCTTTTAGGCGTGAATACTTATGCTTTATTAGGCACAAATACCCAGCTTAATCAGAGGAATTATATATATATATTTTTCCTTTTCAAATTTATCTAATCATCTTTCGCATAAATACTAAGGCTTGCTTAGGCCAAAGTACCTAACTAATCAATAATTAGACTTATTCATTTTTCATAGATTATTTTTTCTTTTTTTTTTATTTTTATAAGGCATAAGAATCTTTGTTTTTGAACCCTAAGTGTGTAAGTGTATGAAGTGTGCATATTTCATCAAGGTAAAGATCAAGACTAAATTACTTTGACAAATTTTCTTCCTAATCCTAAAAATCAAACAAATAATCTTATTTTGACCAAGTATAAGAAATCCTAATTTAGATTTTCCTATTCCTTAAAATTAACTTAATTTCTTACAAAAATATGTCAAAATATTATTTCTATTTTCAAAAAGTTTTTAAAAGCAAAGAAAATGTTAAATTTTTTTTAATAAAAAGAAAAACAAAAGTTATGTTAGAACCCTCCCCCACACCTATCTCATGCATTATCCTTAATGTATGAATTAATGCATAGATGCATGAAAAAGACGAAAGGGAAGGAAAATGTTACCTTAAGGTGATGGTTCTGGTGGTGGTCTGATTGGTCCACGAAATGCGGCCCAATCGACTTTTCGTTAGGTTCGAAGGAACCCACCAGAAATTTCACTAATATAACCCATTAAAATGATGAATCTATAAAGGATTTTTATTAAATATTTGACCCCATCTAATTTTCAAATTCCATAATTAATTTCGGAGTCAAATTTGTCAACCGCCTTTCCCAAAATGGAGTGTGAAAAATAGAATGATTGACTTTGACTCAGAAAGTATAGGAACTAATACCGACTCAAGAAGGTGACTTAGGTCAAGTTAAGGTTCAGGAGTCGAGATTAGTTCAAGAAGCGGGTCCAAGTCAAGAAGTTGAAACTCAAGTCCACATTTATTTTCTGACAATGGAATATGACTTAATATTGTGATTCAAGTTCAAGAATGATAGGTGTGTGAATCAAAACTGACTCTAAAATATTACTCAGGTCGGGTAATAAAACAGGAGTCAATATTGATTCGAGAATTTGAATTGGATCACAGATTTGAGAATCTAGGTCACATATCTCATTGAGTTCAATGTTATAAAAATGAGAACTTGCCAATTTGTCAATAGGATTTTCAAAATTATAAAATGGTCAAGTTCAACATGATGATCATCAAAGATGGGTGATTCAATTTCATGATGAATTGGCACAGGATCCAATGTTGACTCGGGAGAAAGATTGAAATCAGGTGAAGATACCGGAGTCATAATTGAATCAGGAAGTAGAATTGAATCACTAAGTTGAGGCTCATGATCATATTCATTTTCAAGTTCAATTTCAGAAAAGGGATAACTTGCCAAACTGTCAATATCATTTTCAATGTTTAGAGTTTGGGCAAGTTGAAATGATTGTTCTGAAATGGAACTTTGATTTTCAAAATAACATGACTCTTCGGCTCTAACAGAATGGTTAGCGACATCAGAACTGGTCAAACGGTGGGAACGTAGAGATTCGACCATCATATCTATGTCACAATTACAAGCGTTTTGAGCCTGAGTCATGGCTTCAAGCATCTTTTCATAGTTGATAGGTTCATTGGTTTGATGAAAAGATGAAGTATTATCTTGGAATTGGTGGTGAAATTGTGAGTCTATCAGATTTTGGGATTTGTGTTTGGACTCACGCATACTCATTTCCAAAATTGATAGTTTTCTATTTTGGACTGGTGGAACTGAGTATGAATCTTGAAAATATTGTGTACAAGGTGGAGAAGGAGGACAAGTTGGTTGAAAATTGGACTCGGGGGAGGTGAAGCCTCACTGACTCTGTAAAGGGTTGAAATCATTCTGAAAATTATAGTTATTAGATTGGGGGCATGGGTTATATTGATTCGGATAAGACCAATCCGGCACACTAGATTGGTTAAAGTTATGATATGCCGGGTTGGTAATATCCGAAAAAGAAGTCGGTGTGTAATATGGATTATTATTGAAGTTGAAAAAATTATTATTATAAGCCATATCACACAATAAAATACAAACAAAAATAAAGAAAAAAAACAAACAAATAAGCAAACAAATAAAAGGAAAAAATTCTAACTAAGTTAGGGTAGATCTGTGACCTAGACGACTCCTAACTGATTAGATTGTCCACGGGAGGTATAATGCAGACTTTGATCACAAGCTAATTAGCCAGGTCAGGGCAAGGTTAGTGGGAGGTTTTCCGTCAAAGACGTTCCTTAATTAAATAACCATCAACCTTCGGGCTTTCGGCCCTTAATCCCTTTCCTAGATACTGATTTGGCAGGAGTTAAATTCCAACACCTTTCCCCCTTAGGATAATCTCCTAATTGAGTCCGAGATGTCCCTAAGGCCAACGTCTACTCATTTTTAGTTAGGCTTGGGTTAGTGAGTGCTTGGAATCTGATTCTTGGGCCAAGAAAGGGTGATTAAATCCCCACCTTATCTTGTTAATGGGTGGTGCCCTTAAAATCAATTTGTGCAAGTGTACAAGGTAAATAAGATTCACTCAAAGCGATATAAATCAACCAAGAGATGAGTCCTATTCTAGATGCAATGCGAACATACCTTCCTCCAGCACTCTTCAACAGTAAAATAAATGAATTGAAAAGACATGTGCCTAAAATGCAAACGTCTAATCAATTTTTTTTATCTTTTTCAACAAGTATTTACTGTTGGTTTATTAGTAGGCTTATGTGATGGCATATAAGAAATAAAGTTTACAGAAACTCTAAATTTTGCAAAGCTAGCAGCCCTGCAAAAAGACAGTTAGTAGTGAACTCTTCCTTGCTGCGAAAACGCGGCTAAAGCCGAGCAAACGCGGCAATTCAGAGGGTACTTGGTCTCTGCTTTCTAGAGCAGAGGCCCAAGACCACTTATATGTTTCTGCAATCCTTTTTTCCTGCTTTGCTTGCCCTATAACCTGCAACAGAGAAGAAAATTCATTTTAGTTCTAAAAATTCAATAAAAATCGGATTTCAATAAAAACCGTTACCCTCCCCGGCAATGGCGCCAAAATTTGATTGAAGCTTGAACCTGCACATAAAATACAGTATTTCTGAACTTAAGAATAAACATGTGCAAGTACTCAATTCTTACCGCGATAGCAAGTGGATATGCGGGTCGTGATCCACAAGGAGGGTTTACGATAGAAGCGTTCAAGGTTTTTGTATTGAAATCTTTATGAAGAAAAACGAAAGTTCTTCTTTGTTTTAAGAAATGAAAATGAAAATGAGTTATGTTAAAGTTAGAAAGAAAATGGTAGAATGAGAAGGTGGAGAGAATCAGAAAGTGACTATGTACAAATGAATTAGAAAAGAAATGATGAAAGATTTGGAAGATGTGGTGATCTATACTAAAGAAATAGAAGAAAAGAAAGAAGATTGAAGAAATACTTACCTAGTTTGGTTGATGACTTACCTGGAACCCTTGCATGTTCTACCTTGCTTCGGAGGCGTTCAACGTATAAGTCGTAGGATCGAGCTCAGTCCCCCTTCGCATTATATCATCAAGCCGAGCAAGAATGAAGTGATACGGATCTTGAGGAGGAGAACATCTTCATGAAGTATCGTTGGCACTCACAAAACGTCGTTATACTTATGCTTCTGGATTCACTTGCAAGCTTATCGAAAACAAAAGAGGTAAAGTAGAAAAAAGAAAAAGAAAATGAAAGTAAAGAAGAACATAAACATATTACCTTTTATTGCTTGAAACGATGAAAGAAAGGAGGAGGGTACATCAGTGTCACTCTTAACATAAGCCTCTCTCTCTTACTTGCATGAATTTCAATCTAACCTAAGCTTACATACAAATTATAATTACATAAAAAGAAAAGAAAAACCTAAACTACAAAGAATGAAAACTTGGCTAAATCCTATCTCTGCATGGTCGTCCATTTTCAGTGCAAATACTGACTTTTTATAGGCAAAAACCCAACCTACAGGATCCCGGGAAGAGTGGGGGAGCAAACGCTCCCCTAACTCCTTAACCAAGCCGAGGAAATGAGGCCAAATGTGGCCAGGTGGCCACACCCTGTTGGCGGGTCTCCCTGATATTTCCTTCTGCATTTATCTTCAGTTGGTTTTCTCGTTTGAGTCCGAGATTGTGACGAAATGGCCTTTGATTCTTGGTTTTAACCGATCGATTCTGAGAGGATTCTTCTCAACCGGTTTTCAACCTCTTGATTTTGCCCTGATTCACTGAGCTCGAATTAATTCTGATTTAATTCATAATTTTAGTGGGCTTTTGGGCTCATTTCTCTTCATCTCCTTAAGGAATGGGCCTGCAAATAAATTAACATTTAATTAGGACAAAGCAGATTTTATTCTATAATAAGTAATATGATACTAAATATGCAACATTAGCGACCAATCATCAAGCTGCTAGAGGCAAGACATCCTGAAGAGGTGGGTAAGACAGATAACCCCAGTTACTGTTTATATCACCGAATGCTCTAGCACCCGACCAAAAGTTGTTATATCTTCAAAGATGTACTCCAGGCTCTGATTGATATGGAGGTGCTCAAACTCCATCCAGAACAAAAAAAGGTGATGACTAATATGATGGCAACGATACCCCCTCAATTTGGCCAGGTTCTCTCGCCAGCACCAACCGGAGTAGTTCTCATCCTGAAAGGAAAACTAAAGGTGATCAATAC
>JAVJIF010034730.1:85000-93219 GCA_038442645.1 Agave tequilana
TGGGTTACCAGGTGTTACAACATCATTGCACGCACCAGTTAGGTATCCCTCATGGTGCATGAAAAAATCAGTGATGTGCAAGGAGCCTTCTTTGAAGTTCCAACTAAGCACAATGGTCAGAAGCCAATTCTATTTGGAAGATTCGAATCTGAGCTAATAACTCGTGAAAATTCAAAAGACAATGATGAATCTCCATAATTATCTCATTATGGTCCAAACACACACTGCATGATGGAAAAAATGGGATACAATCTTACTAAAAGCTCTTGCCTGAACTTTGGTAAAGAAAGACGAACACTACTTTGATCTTCTGTGTAAAGAAGGAAAGTCCCTGATTACTATCAGAAAACTTGAAGGAAAGTCTCATTATGGCCCCTCAGACTTCAAATCTGAAGAGTCTCTCTGTCATGATCACTCGTCAAGCATATCATCGTGGAAATCAGATATCAGTCTTGGCTCTATCTTCGGAAAGCTTTAGTGAACATAGTTTCAACTAGTCATCTGGAAGAGAAAGATGAAGAAATGATTCAGTCAGATACCGATCCCTGGATCAAACACTTGAATACTCTCTGAGATATACGCTTTGAGTAGCGTGAACCACTCACAGAGGATAAAGTGATCCAGATTAATCTGAGAAGTGAGGCTAACCCTAAGCCTATCTTCGTAAGCGAGAGCTTATTGCCTTCTGAAAAAGAAGACCTATACATCTTATACAAGAGTATATAAACGTTTTTTTTCTTGAAACTATGAGGACATGCATAGTCTTAATCCACAGGTGACCATGCATCGTCTCAACATCAATCCGGATGTGAAAACCAATCAAGCAGCAGCGACGACGATTCCGTCCAAAGATTTTGGAAGCAATCGAATCAGAAGTCAAAAAGTTTGTAACACCTGATTATTAAATTCTGATTTAATATTCTAATACTTGATTAATGGGATTATACAAGCTTATCTGAGATTAATTTAAATTTATTTTATGTATTTTGAATTTTTAGAAATTTTAGGAAAATTTGGATGTGATATAAATTGGAGATTTGTATACACACACACACATATATATAATATATATATAATATATATGTGTGTGTGTGTGTGTGTGTAGAATATATGTGTGTCAAGTTTGTGTGAAATGTTTTTTATATACAGTCATCCTTGCGTGTACATATAATTATACACAAGATTGAGTATGTATAATCATGTAATAAATTAGTGAATAAGTATATTGTGTAAATACAAGAAAATACAATCAAATATAAAGAAAATACCATAATAGTATATTCATGAAGACTTAGTGGAATGGGGTAGGTATGCATGAGGAAAGATGATTGATGGCTAGGATTTTGCTTGGAATTTGTGTGTATAGGTGGCATAATGAGATGGGAGAGAGATTGTGTGTATAATATATAATTATGGGAGGAGTTTTTATGCAAATTGTGAGACAAATAATTCTCTCAATCAGCTCTCTTCATCTCTCATCTCCAACCGTATGAACCCATTGATCGGTCACATATACTACATATTTATTATCACATTCTCATACTTATTATATAATAAATTCTGTTTTAATCCTAATTATTGTCTAATTTATATGTAATCCCATTGCTAAAGGAAAGGAAAGAGAAACGAGCCCAAAAGCCCATCAAAATTCTTATTAAATTCAGAATTAATTCGAAATCAGAAAATCAGGGCAGATCATGGCAAATAAGAGAAGTTGAAAACCGATTAAAATAAATCTTTTGGTTAAAGCTAAAGATCAAAGGCAGTTTCATCAAATTCAGGAGCTGAAACGGGAATTCCAGAACAAGATAAAATCAAATCACAAAATCAGGATCTGTCCCCCCGGGTGTGGCCACCTGGCCACACCCAGGCCGCGTTTTCGCGACTTTGTTGAGGATGTTGGGGGAGCGTTTGCTCCCCTATCTTTATACGCTCCTTTCTATTGGGTTTTGCCTATAAATACTAGGTTTTTCAGAGACCACAGGAAACGATCATGCATAGATAGATTTTAGGCCAGTTTTTTCATTCTTTTTAGTGTAGGTTTTTATTTTTCTTTTTATGTAATTTTCAATTTTATTTATATAATTCAGAGGAGATCAGAGTTTCATAGGAGAACGAGAGTGAAGCTTGTACTGAGAGTGACACCGGTGTAAGTTATCTTCTCTTCTCTTATTGTTACCACATTGAATCTAAAGTACATTTTTATGTTCTTCTTTGTTTTTACGTTCTTCTTCTTCTTTCTTTTGGTACCAATTACTATCCAAGTGAGTCGTATAGCATTAAAAGAGCCTTGCCTTTGCGAGTGCCACCGATAGCTCATGACGATGGATCTTAGCCTGAATCTGTATCATTTCATATTTGTATCGTCTTGATGATGTAATGAGAAGAGACGAGAATCAACTCTTATAGGCTATGCGCTGATTGCCTCCATTTAAAGGTAACATCGTTGCCACAGATTCAAGGTAAGTATTTTACCAGAAGAGATAAGTATTTCTTTTAGGCTTTCTTTCTTTTCTTATAACTTTAGTTTAGATCACCAGCACCACAATCTCCCAACTCTATTATCACTTTTTACAATTTCTTTATATATATATATCTATTTTCTATTTACTCCACCAGCTCAATATACCACTTTCTTCCTAACTTAACTTTAACCTATTTTTCCTTTTTTTTAAAGAACTAAAAGAAGATCTTTAACCATTGTATGCAAGTTAAAAGAGAACTTACTAAAAAGCTTCCATCGCTAGTCTCTTCTTGTGGATCACGACCCGCGTAGCCTCTTGTTATAGCGTAGTATTAAGTACTTGCACATTCTATTCTTAAGTTCTGAAATTCTATATTCTTGTGTACAGATGAAAGCTCAATCAAATTTTGGCGCCGTTGTCGGGGAGGGACGGTAAGTAATTCTCTTTTAAGTTTACATTTTTGGTTAACCTTCTTCTTTGTTCTTAGTGTATAGGTCTAACAACAAGAAAATTTTGTTGGAGTAAACATATAAGTGGCCCTGGACTCTGCTCAAGAAAGCAGAGCCCAAAAGCCCTCAGATTTGTTACATTCCAGTGGCAATCTGAGTGAACTACTAATCTGTATTTTTACAGGTTGGCTGAATTGCAAAGCTAAAATTCTATGACTATTTATTTTCTTGTTTGTCTCACTGTACATGTTTTCTAACCTCAACAGTAATATGATGTTTGTTGAATGCTAAAAATGGTTTAGACTTTGTATTTAGGCACGTGTCTAATTCGTTTACATTTTATATTGCTGTTGAAGAGTGCTGGAGAAAAAGGTACGTATGCATAGCATATAGTTAGAAAACATTCTTGAGTGATTATTTGCTTGTTGAATGTTACTTTTCTATATCCTGCACACTTTGCACAATCAATCTTAAGGGCTTGTCCTATAAACAAGATAAGGTGGAAAAGTCATTACCCTCCCTTAGCCCACAAACAATCTTCTCACTCACTAACCCAAGCCTAACTAAAACTGAGTAGACATTGGCCATAGGGACATCTCAGACTCATATAGGAGATTGACCTGAGGGGGAAGTTGATTTGAATCTGACTCTTACCAAATCGATATCTAAGGTTGGGGATTGAGGGGCGAAACCCCAAAGGTTTGTGGTTTGGCATAATTAAGCCCATTGCACAGATACCTCCCACTGATCTTTCCCCTACCTGACCGATTAACTTGTAGTCAGATTCGGCAATATACCCCCATGGACAGTCTACTAGTTAGGAGTCATCTAGGTCTAAGGTCTACCCTAACTTAGATTAGATTTTTTTTCTTTTTGTTTGTTTATTTGTTTGTTTCTCCTTTTTGATTTTGATAATTCTTGTGTGATATGGCTTATAACAATAATTTTTCTAATTTTAATGGTAATCTATATTTCAACCCAATTGACTAAGATAATTCCAACCAGATTTTTTACAATATGAACGAACCAAATACATCGGGTTGGACTTATCTGAATTAATACAACCCATACCCCCAATCTTATGACCATAATTTCTAAAATAATTCCAACTCTTCACAGAGTCAATGGGGATTCACCTCCCCTGAGTCCAATTTTTAACCAACTTATCCACCTTATCCACCTTATCCACAATTTTCACAATATTCATTCCCCGATTTTGCTTCCCATACTCTTTTCTAGACCAACCCATTAAAGAAAAATTCGAGCTAGAAAAGAGTATAGAAGCCATGCAGGAGGCCGAATGAAAATTTCAGGCCTCCCAATTCCACAATATTTCCAATATTCATACTCATTTCCACCAGTTTAAAATAGAAAACCATCAATCTTAGAAATGAGTATGCGTGAGTCCGAGAAACAATCACAAAATCAGATGGACTCATAATTTCACTACAAATTCCAAAATAAAATTTCATCTTTTCAAGTCTAATCCCAACAAAATGATGAACCAATCGACTATGAAAAGCTGCTTGAAGTCATGACTCAGGCTCAAATCACTTATAATCATGACATAGATATAATGGTCAAAACTCTCCATTCTCACCCTTTGATCATTCCTGATGTCGCAAACTATTCTGTTAGAGCCAAAGAATCATGTTGTTTTAGAAAACAAGATTCCATTTCAGCACACCGATTTGAATTTGCCCAAACTCTAAATTTTGTAAATCACATTGACATTTTGGCAAGTTATCCCTTTCCTGAAATTGAACTTGAGAATGAATATGATCCTGAACCTCAACTTGGTAATTCAATTCTACTTCTTGATTCAATAATGACTCCGGTTTCTTCACCTGATTTCAATCCTTCTCCAGAGTTCACATTGGATCTTGTGTCTGTCCATCAGAAAATTGAATCACCAATCTTTTATGATCATCATATTAAACTTGACCAATTTTATACTTTGAAAGTCCTATTGACAAATTGACAAGTTCTCACTTTTAGAAAATTGAACTCAATAAGGAACATGACTTTGAGTCTAAATTTGTGATCCAGCTCAAATTTCTGAATCAATATTGACTTCTATTTTACTACCTGATTTGAGTTATATTTTAGAGCCAGTTTTGATTCCCATACCTGTCATTCTTGAACTTGAATCACTAATATTAGAAAGTCACATTCCATTGTGGGAAAATGAATATGGATTTGAGTTTTAACTTCTTGATTTGGACCCACTTTCTAAACAAATTTTGACTCCTGAACCTTTACTTGACTTCACTTATTTTCCTAAGTCGATTGTAGTTCATGCCTTCCTGATTTCAGATCAATCATTCCATCTTTTCATACTCCATTTTAGGATAGAGGTGTTGATAATAATGACTCTGAAATTAGTTTGAAAATTTGAAAATTAGATGAGGTAAAATAATAAAAATCGTTCATATATATATCATTTTAGTGGGTTATATTAGAGAGATTTATGGTGGGTTCCTCCGAACTCCACGCAAATTAGATTGGGCCGATTTCTTGGACCAATCAGACCACCAGCGGAACTATCACCTTAAAGTAATATTTTTCTTCTCTTTCTTCTTTTTCATGCATCTATGAATTAATTCAAACATTGAAGATAATGAAAAACACCTAGAGGGGGATGAATAGGTGTAAGTGCTAATCTAGGAACTAAGTGCGCTAAATGCGGAAGCTAATGCAAATCTTGCACAAACTTAATACAACACAACAAGTGTAGCCGAATTCCCCGTGAAGGGCTCTGGACTAACTCCTCTTGATTCCCCTTGAATGGGTTAAGGTGCTATGTGAAGCTCTTGTTGGTTAAGTATAAGTTAGGCACACACACAAGCAAGCCAAGCAAATAAGGATGAACAATATAAAAAATGCAAGGCAACACAAGCAAATAGATGTGATTTGGCAATATGAATTATGCTCAACACAAGCAAATATGATATGATGTTATGAATGATGCTTTGCACAATATAAAGAGAGAGAGAGTTTAGAGACAAGTAGATCAAACGCAAAGGCCAAGATATGTTTCGAGGTTCGAGCACCTTGCTCTACATCCCCGCCTACACCACCGTGTAGGATTTCCAATCCACTATAATGTCCACCGAGGACTCCCACCGAGGGAACCTTCACCGAGAAGGATTTGTACAACAATGGAGTACCGAACTCCTCTCACAAACAACCACCTCACAACCGAGGGGTAGGCCCGTAGCCAGACAACCACAACACCTCTACTGAAGAGGGTTTACAAACCAAACTCCACCTCTCACAAGAGGGAGTAAACCAATCACCCGATCACCTCTACCAAAGAGGGATACAATAAGAATAAGGGTGTATACAACAAGTGGTTCCAAAGACCACAAAACTCAATCTCCTTTCCTTTTCTCTTTTTCCACAAAACAAATGATCCTAATAGATTAGGATAGAAGATAGCTCAAGTGTGAAAAAACTAAGTGTTTTGATCAAAGAAAACTCTTGGGAAAACACAACAAATGATATAGAGATTTTTGCTCAAAAACAATTCCCAAAACCTAGTCTCTTTGAAATAACAAAACACTTAAAAACAAACAAAATGAATCTTTTTGCTCTTTAAACTCTTTTAAAAACTCTTTTTAAAATCAGAGAATGGGAGAAAATCAGCTCTAAAAAATCTTTGCCAAAATCCAAAGGAATGGGGTTTTTATAGGCCCATCAGAAAACTAGCCGTTAGGCCTGAGCTGACAGCCTGACAGGCTAACGGTCGACCGGCCGGTCGACCGCCAACGGTCAGAAATGTGACCGTTGGGCAACCACGATCGACCGGCCCGGTCGACCCAAACAAACAGAGAGCTCTGCTCTCAGACCGGTCGACCCGTACGGTCGACCGTCTAATGTCTGCCAAACGTGCACAGATTTGTGCACGTCGGTCGACCGGCCCGGTCGACCGACTTCACCCAAGTCGACTAGGTCAGTTGACTAGTCGATTGATTGAAGCCTGGAACAGAAATCTGGGTCAGAAAAACCAGTTTAAAAATATTTTGAAAAATCTTTTAAGTCTTCTAAAAATCCCAAAACTTGTTTTATCATTTATATTGAAAAACAAACAAGTGATAAAAATTTCAAGACATATATCAATCATATCAATTCATTTTTGTGTCTTGCAAATTTTATCAAAACCAACACTTGTATTTTTATCAAACTTGATTTTTCAATACATAAATTGGAAGTCAAAATAAGTTTGTATAAGTCATTTAAGCATGTATGTATAACTAGAATACATCTACTATACATATAAACTATGTAAACTTGTGTTGTTCAATCTATTCATGAACACATATCGGTTAAACTAAAAACCGAAAAACCAATATCCAAAACATAAAACATGTGTGTGTTGTGCACTTGAGCATATCAACTATACTAAGCTTTACAAATGGATCTAAAATACACTAAACTATGGATACCTAAGTCTTCTTGACGATCTGCATCTTCAAGGCGACTCGATCCACAAAAACACCGTGATCCATGAGCTAGGCAAGGTATGATCTTGATGCTTTGGCCCTGGAATCACCATGAAAAGCTTCTAAACTCCTTGTTGAAGCTAATCATCAACTAATATATTGGTTAATGAATCTGAAACTTAAACAACACAAGATTATTAGTAAACATAACTACATGAGTTAATCATCATCAAAACTAGGGTGGAAGGGATGTTAAGCTCTTCAATATAAGATGTTAAGCTCTTCAATATAAGATACACTCAATATGAATCTATATGTGGAAGAGATGTTAAGCTCTCCTTGCATTAGTCAAATAAATCAAAACTTTTGTATTTTACTTTAAACAAAATTTTTAGATACCAATTTAAAACACAAGACATCTTGATATCAAAAGATAGTATTTTTCTTTTTAAGCCAAATAAACAATTGAAATGACTTTTTTATCATAAAGTAAGGGAGTGGAAATATAAGTACCAATTGAAATATGAAAAACGAATTTTCTCCCCCTTTATGAAATACCAACAAAAATTATGCGTAGGCTTGTAATAAGATACCAATTGAAAACTAAATCAATTGAAATAAAGTTGAAGTTCAAGCTCTAGCATAAAACATATATGTGTATGAAAAATAGAATGAGTACCAATCACTAATAGATGATACCAATTGAAAATATACATACACAATAAACATATGAGTATATAAAAAGATCAAAATGATACCAATTGAAAGAGTTCAATGATACCATTGACATAACAATAAGTTCAAGTGTATACATCATATTACAATACCTCCCAATCAAGGTTCAAGTTTTAAATGATTTT